>MU864033.1:0-65056 GCA_033296885.1 Triangularia verruculosa | reverse complement strand
AATGGGTGTATTTGGTGATGATTTGAGTGTGTGAGTGATGTCTGAAGTGGTGGTGGGGTGGTTTGTGAGTTCGTATTATTTTGTTGCCAGGGTGCCAGCCACGTGCCAGCGTCGTCATCAGCCGACCAGCCAGTCGCATTCGCACTCCTCTAAACCAAACCCAACCGCCAGAAAACACCACAATCACGATCACCACCCCAAATTACCCCCCCTCCCACCACCCAACAGCCTCTCCCCAACCTGCAAGCCCCTCTCGCAGGGCCAGTCCCCAAAATGAACCGCCTCTTCGGCACCTCGACCGCCAAACCCCCCAAAGCAACCCTCAACTCAGCCATAACCAACATCGACACGCGCATCTCCTCCATCGACGTCAAACTCGCCGCCCTCAACACCGAACTAACAACCTACCAAACCAAGCTCTCCAAAATGCGCGACGGCCCGGGGAAAACCGCCCTCAAGCAAAAAGCCCTCAAGGTCCTCCAGCGCCGGAAACAATACGAAGCCCAGCGCGACCAGCTCCAGTCCCAGGTCTGGAACATGGAACAGGCCCAGACCATGCAGGACAACCTCAAAAACACAATGGTCACCATCGACGCGCTAAAATCGACCAACAAGGCCCTCCGGAAAGAGTACGGCAAGGTCGACATCGACAAGATCGAGCGGCTGCAGGACGAGATGGCCGACTTGCTGGACGTGGGCAACGAGATCCAGGAGAGCCTGGCGAGGAGCTACGACATTCCAGAAGACGTCGACGAGGCGGAGCTGGATGCCGAGCTGGAGGCGCTCGGGCAAGAGGTCGAGCTGGAGAGGGAGATGATGGGCGGGGATGCGAACTCGCTGCCGAGTTTCATGCAGGATGAGGTGCCCGAGTTTATTGACGAGCCGCCTATTGCCGGGCAGGCGGGCAAGGTGAAGGAGGCTGCCGGTTAGGTAGGATGGCTCTGGTAATAGCGGTGGGGATGGAGTGTATAGGAAGAGGAGGAAATAGGAAAATCACGAGACCCGTACAGGCCACTCTTAATGATTCTCACGAGTATCTTCCTTGAGTTTGGAGCGAGTGAAGAATGCCCCAGGCATCAGAGACTGACATGGCATATCACGGCCCAACAAAGATCATCCTCTCCAAGTAAACTTCTTCTAAATTAGTATAATGCCCCGCTGAAATCGTTGGACTATAAATCTCTTTAAACAAGACCAGAAAAGAAGTAGTTCCTGCGAACAATACGAGTTATATACATTGTCCATTATCTAGACCATACACATTTTCCCCGCAGCCCCCCCAAACTCGCACACTTCCCGAGCCATCCAGCTACACCCAAGCCCAACACGTCACGGTCTATTCCACTGTCCCAAAAAATTGCGCCGCCTGCTCGAGCTCCTTATCACTATTGCAAAAGTCCCACCCTACAATCACACTCGTCTGGCTGCAGCAAATGATGCGCCGAGCGTCATATTGAAGCTTGAACACGCGCGCCGGGTTAGCTGCGTCGTGGCCCTCAATGGGAGCATGATGGTGGTGATGATGGTGATGTGCTTGGACAGGGACAGGGACAGGGACAGGGACAGGGATAGGGACGGGACGGGCAGTGGTGGTAGGAACAGGAATAGGAACAGGAACGGGAGCGGGAGCGGGGGCAGGGGTGGAAGAAGGAGCAGGGAGCAGTACCTGATGCACACGTCCGTGTCCCCCTGAAGCCAGTGCCGCGTGTGCTTGATAAGCTGCCGCCGCCTGCTGCTGGGCAGGCGTCAACCGGGGTGGTGGTTGTGTCGTCGCCATCGCCGTCGCCGTCGCCGTCGATGATGATGCTGTTGCCTGAGCAGGCTCGGCGTTGTGGCGGTTCTGTTGCGATGATGAAGGGCCCGCAGCCGCTGTTGCTGCTGCCGCCATGGCTGCCGCGTTTCGTTGAGCTTCCCGTCGCAGCCTGGTCTGCTCGAACTGAGCTCTAATCATAGCGCCAGAAAAGGCCTGACGAAGCTGACTCCTAGTTACAGCGTTCTGCAGCCTATCGATTTTGCCTTCAATGTATTGCCGTTGCGTTAGAATAACGGGGTGGGCACCGATGGCGCGGGTAAAGGCCTGGGCGCCTGCTTGGATTGCCTCGTCGATCAACACACGCACTTGTTCGGGATCAGGTCGGTTCGTCGGCGGCGTCGTCGGCCCATTCGATGTGCTCGGTGGCGCGCTTGCTGTTTGCGTTGGATGGGAAGCATTTGCTGTGGACGCTGCCGATCCGGGTTGTTGCTGCACGCCGGGTCGCACCGAAGGATGCAAGGGGATTGCTGCTGCGGCGTCCACGAAATTCGAGAAGCCTTGGAGTATTGTACGGCCGTCCCGCAAGGCAACGGCAGCGGCCTCCTCTTGCTTGAGATGTTGCTGGTCTTTCCAAATGCCTTCCTTGTCCCTGCGCCAAATGATGATGCTAGTGTCGTAGCTGCCACTGACGATCCGGCCATATTTTCCTCCTCCTCCGCCAGGCGGGAGCTTTGCGCCATATGCACAAATATCTTCAGGCTTCCTAGATCCCGCGTTACCCTGCCGACGACCGGCCTTCGGACGACTTGACTCGTCTAGTAAACCTGCCTCGAGCGCCTTGAAGTAATCCTCGTCCACCTTCTTGGCCGCCTCCGCATCATCTTCCTCCTGAAACGGCAGATCCCCAAAACCAGCTTGAACCGTCCGTACCAAAGCAGAATGAGAACGCAGACTTGCTACCTCCAAGCCCGTCGACCTGTCAAACACCTTGACCTCGTGGTCACTGCTACCGCTGACAATCCGACGGCCATCATACTGCACACATGCTATGCCTTTGGTATGACCGACGATGGTGCGGCTGCATGTCTGAGTTGGCCAGTCCCAAACCTTGATATGGCGGTCACCACTAGCGGACACAACCTCTCTGTCGTGAATTTGAACGGCATTGACGGCCGCACTATGGCCCTCTAGTGTGCCGATCAAAGTCCACTCCGGGGTTTGTGGGAGGTCCTCGGGAGCCATGGGAATGTTGTAGCCGTAGTTAATAGTGGTGGGCACAGGGCTCACGTCGCGATATCCAAGGTCACCGGAACGCAGGGGTCGTCGGTTGAAGACCTTGATCAACTTATCCTTGGAGCAGGTAACCAGGATCCGCTTGTCAAACTTGACGTTGAGTACAGATTCTCGGTGAGCATACTTTAGTGTCTGAACAACCTTTCCGGTCGAAAACCTCCAGATGATCACGTCCGAGTCTGAGCTTCCAGACACAATGATGTCCTCGTCGGGGTCCGAGTCGAATTGAAGGCAGAGAACTGATCCCCGGTGTTGTGCCAGAGTGCGGAGACAGCGGCGGGTTTCCATGTCCCATACTTTAAGTGTGCGATCGCGACTGCCGCTAACAAGGTATTGAGGGTTGAACTGGAGGCTGTAGATGCACTCCCCATGTCCTTCCTCTGGGTGATTCGGGTGGGGTAACTGGAAGTTGGTATATTTTCCCAGGTCCCAGTTCGACTCCAGCCGTCTGCGCATTGTATATAGATGTTTCCAATTAAGCTTGTATCTCCGGTCGTGCGGATCCAGTATCCATAGCGTGGACCTAGGTAACCTTGAAAGTGGTGTCGCCAGAACCGTATCCAGAAAGTTTCCTTTGGAACGTGCTGATGAGCTGGATTCTGATGATAGCGCCCTCCCTTTGCCTTTGTCTATTGACGAGCTCTTGGTTGCATACCCTGAGCCCGAGCCCCCAGCCGAGCTATTGCTGTGCACATCGAGCTCGTCCAGCTTTCGAGATATGCTACCATTGTCAGTCGAAGCCCTTGGCCCACCAAACAGGCTACTTTCTGACGCGTCCATCTCGGCGGGTTCCTGCTTCACTGCTCCGGCGTCTAGCATGACACTATCCATGTCGACATCGAGAGTTGGAAACACGGCGATAGCGCGCTTCTTATGAGCGTGGCCCTCCGTCTCCGAGTCGACACGCCGTGACACTCCTTGCCGTGAGGAGGTTCCATTGATACTTTTCTCCCACGCAGCGATCTCGTGAGGCTTGGCCTTCCATCCTTCCATGTAGTACAGTTGCTCCCATAGCTTGCGATCCAAGGCGAGGTCGTACCAGGCTCTACATGAGCGCGCAACATTGATCAGCGAGAGGGGGTCGAGGTAGCCGAGGATCTTGAGGCACACCTCGGGAGGCAGGTAGCGGATAAAGTCGATGTAGAGCCTAGGGTTAAGCTGTTCTACTATCTGTGAGATTACAGTCGTGGGCAAATCGTTCAGGAGCGCCATCGCAAGTTCTATAGCAACAGTAGGTCAGTGCCGGCACGAGATCAGACTCAGATGTCCAAAGGGTCCAGCTGGGAGCATGGGTGCAACGGAAGCATCAGCCACCCGCATGGAGAGCGCAAACTTACCAGTCTTGCGAGAGATGGAAAGATTAGAAATATGCTGAATCATCCATGCCGGGAAGTCGGATGCGGTTTGCTGAGAGGAACCCAGAGCGGATACGGAATCGTCGCGCGACTTGTGTGAGAAGGATGCAGAAGCGCAAATCGCGGTCAGGGGGTCTTCTGAGTAACCTTCGTCGGTCTGGGAAGCGAAACCAGCCATGATTTGCAACACTAAGCGCGCTGCCGGGAGCCTCTGTCGCTCCTCGAATGCAAGAGGCTGGTGATACGGATACCGAATGGCAGGTAAAGTGAAGAGTTTCCAGGTCGCTGAGACACAGAGCAAGACTCTGTTCTATGGTGCGCCGGAGACAGAGAGATGAGTGAGTGTGAGCTGTTCTGGTTGTGTGCCTCTGTCTGCTGGACAATGGCGGCTGTGTTCAGGCCCCAAAGCGACTGACGGACAGGCCCGGGGCAGCTAGAATAGCGACGGGATGCGCCTCGCTCCCTTTCGGTGTTAGACGGGAGCCGGGTTCGTTGGTGCTTCACTGCGCTTGACTTGGGGGTGGTCTTCTAGTTGGCAGACAGGCCGAGAGACCAAGGAGTTGTCATACGTTCACAGGCACCTTTGTGCTGTACGACTCGAGAATACCGGTTTCCTTCTGATCCTCGGTGACCAAGGTGAGCATTGCGAGCAGCAGCAGCAACAGCAGCATCCATGTCAGAGGCTCGACATCATCAGGTCGCTGACAAACCACGGCACTGAAGACTTGCCCCACCTCTCAGTGCGGTACCAAAACGGTTAGCGCCGCTTACTCCTGTAGTGGGGTCGGCGACCAACACTCGACACTCAAGACTTTGACAATACCACATGGAGCGTCATCAGGATGGAAATGAGAAAATGTGTGTGTAATGTTGTCGATAGCTCGTCATGTGAGCCATATCTCTAGCCCTGGCTGTTTTTTGGGGAATTGCTGGATTTATACCGCGCTTCTCATGAGCACCAGCCATGTACCTTCCGTCAAATTTCAGAGCGCCCCAAGCAAGCCTCCAAGTCTCGTCTCGGGCACCGAAGCCACAAACTCCCTGTGCCACATGGCAAAGTGTTACGATTGCCTCTCAGCAACGTTGTGCCGCCAACTCTATTTCGATGCAGTTGACGTAGCGCCACGCTGTCGGGTCTTCAGATGGGTGTTCGGGGCGCCATTCGGAGCCGACAGTCTTCATTGTTAACTGTTGCGGTGGTCTGACAAACAACAAAGATCTTTCAAAGGACGGTGGGAAGCCGGGTCTGTTGCAAGGCCTTTGACGACAAACGTGGTGATCTGCCATTGTTGACATTGCCAAACATGCACTCTCAAGAGAAGGGTTGGGGTTGTCAAAGAACTGTGGACTAAGCTTTTAAGAGTGATCCACCAATATGTCAAAAGTGGACTAGCGCAGCGAGATGGAGCGAACGCCTGAAACATTTAGGACCCACCAATCCATGCCACCAAAATTATGCCTGATGCCTGATGAGGGGCACGATACTCCCCACCTCAACGCATCTTTGGTTGGAAACGGCAAAAGCGACGACAAGAGAGAGATTCTAGAAAAGCAACCATCCCGGATGGAAGCGGCAAGATGATGCCGTTCGGGGGCTATTGTGGTGCCGCCGGGACTGGGTGATATCAACAGAGGGTGCAGGGCAGTGGGGAAAGCTGGGTCCTTTTTATTTTGCGCAGAAGCACAGGGCACCATCTGTATTCCATCCACTTACTCGTGCTTGTGGTCCTATTGTTTACTAGATATTGTATGCCGAATGGATATGGATTAGAAATCTACGAGCATTTTTCAGACTCATATATCCTCCCGATTAGAGTAGAGGTGCTCGGGTAAGTACTGAAGCACGGAAGGTCGAAACATGCTTTGGGACCGGACTCAAATGATGTGTTATTCCCAAACACACTCGACACAGGGCACTTGCTTCCAAAAACAGTCATGCGGAACGGCACGACATGGAGTTGTCAGGTAAACTGCACTTTGTACTGGACCATTCGCTGATGGACCAGGCACAAGTAAAGGGGAAATGTGTGGGAGACGGGAGAATGTCACTCTCCTGCAGAGAGCACGTTACCTGACCGCGAGGGGCATTGACTTGTTAGCAGGACTGAGAGGGGAAATGTTTCAATCCCATGGCCAGAGAAAGCCCGTCACGGCAGCATCGACAGTCACTAAAGCAATCAAAAATACAACACGGTCATGTTGAAATGTATGGGAATCAAGGTGATTTCTACGGTTTCCGGGCATCCATGTCCCATATACAGAGTACCCATTGACAGACGTGATGTGATCTCGTCAGCGGGCAGGCTACCTAGCGGTCAGGTACCTAAAGTTAGGGGCATTGGCCGCTGGGCCGCCAGCAGTTGATCACACCTGGGCAACCCGCCGGCCGTTAGGTGTCCCCGTCCCGCCCGCACATTTCTTAGCCCCCATTTTTCCCACGGGCACCACTCAGCACTCACCACTCACCACCACAGGGAGCTGGAACCCACACCCAGAGAGAGAACGCCCCAAACTCGGGCTGGCTCATCCTTTTCGCGCGCCAACCAACCATCTCCGAGAGCGGTCCTTGCCACGACCCTTCGTTTCAAACCACCTCTCAACACCACAACCGCTACGTGCGCGAGATCGAGTAGCACTCACCTCCGTTGTCGTTCGCACTTTTTGCGACATTGCGTGGCCGGCGCAACACCTCGCACCGCACACCTACACCGACACCGATACCGACACACGACAACTCAGCCACACGCTGTCCGCGAGAAAGGGAGACGAGCCAAGGCCACCCCAGCCACGGGAGACAACAGCACGCACCGAGCAGGTACCTTGCTGGAATCGGACACGGCCGACAAGACGACTGAACACAAGACAGTGTTCCAACGCCCTTGACAGCAACGACATCGAGCGGTCGCGTCGCCGAGGTCGACAACATCGCGGATTGGGTATTTTGCATTGGAAAGCGACCGAGCGACGCCACCACCAGCACTTGCCATTCTGGTGACGAGCGACACAAAGTGGCGGCGAAGAGCAAGTGCAGCGGAACAAGGCAAACAAGGCGGGAACCGACAACCTAGCCTCGACAATCCCGTGCGACTCGAGATTCTCGAGGAAGTAGGCTTCGACTTCTGGTTGGGTTGCGACAATCTGCAAGCTGATCGATCTGATATCCATCAACCCACGGTGTCGCCGTTTTACCCCGAATACCATCCCCTCTTCTGCCCGACCGAGCTCTGCGAAAGCCAACGTTGCCACGAAATCCAACGACTGCCTCTCTGCAGGCAAACCCACACGGCGGTCTGCGGATGGAGAGCTGGTTATGGCCCATGCTCCCCTACTCCGCATGAACACCGGCCCTGCCGCAACAATGGACGTTGTCGATAGATTAACCAGCATGAGTGTATCGGGTGCACCACCACGTGTGAGCCAGCTTTCTGGCTCGTCAACATTTCCAACAACCAATTCATCCACATCTCTCACCTCATTAAACAGTGCCACAACCTTTGCGGCATCCAGCACTGGCAATGTTGTGGCCACCAACAACATCATCAACCAGAAGGCCGATGCGTCGAGGTCTCTATACCAAATTTGTGTTTCCTTGAAGCAGAGGTTGGCCAAAGTGCCAGGCTTTGAAGGCTACCTAGAACAGCTCAATGAAATGGCGACGGAATCGATGGAAGGGCCCGTTGAATCGCTATGGGGGCTGCTCCGAACCGGGTTTCCACTCCTGGCCATCTACAACGCCCTGCAACCCGAGATACCGCTCCAGGTCGAGGAACCCCCCGGAGCCAACAAGTCGAAGCTGGCAAAGATTGCGATTCTGAGATTTGTTGAGGCTTGTAAATCCAAGCTCAATGTTCCCGCAGCCGACTCCTTTATCATTACAGATTTGACAGGACAGGACACGACGGGTTTTGTGAAGGTTCGTTTGTTATTACGTGTGATGTTGGGGTGCTTTTGCTAACGCCTGTTCTTCAGGTTACTTCGGTTATCAACTATGTCCTCGACCTACTCGAAGCCAAGGGCCTTATGCTCGAAATTCAGCCCTATCCCGAGGATGATTGCATGCAACCGGGCTCTCAAATGAGCCACCGAGATTACGTTGTGCGTGAAATGGTCGACACAGAGCGTAAATACGTGCAAGATTTGGAGAACCTCCAAGATCTCAAGAAAACACTCGAGGAAAGGGGCATCATTCCCGGAGATGTAGTACACAACATCTTCCTCAACATCAATGCCATTCTGGATTGCCAACGCAAATTTCTGATCAGGGTGGAAACCACAAACTCAATGCCAGCCACGAGACAAGAATGGGGAAGCCCTTTTGTCGCATACGAAGAAGTATTCAACAACTGTTACCAGCCTTTTATTGCGAACCAGAAGAAGGCTGGAAAGTTGGCAAGCCAGGTATTTGACAAGATTCAGACAGCAAATCACGCCGTGGCTTGTGATTTGAACACGCTTGATGGGTTTCTTTTGAAGCCGATGCAGAGACTGGTCAAATACCCGCTTCTGCTCAATGTAAGTACAACGATGGTATGCTGTGTGGCGCACCCTTCCTGACTCTGCTACAGGAATTGCTCAAGAAGTGTGACGACGAGGCTGTCAGGGCGGATCTGTCTGCAGGTAAAGAGGCCGCCGGCCGTGTCCTGGAGAAAGCCAACGAAGCAGTTAATCGCGCCGAACTTGACGAAGCAATGGAGGAATTGCTGGGCCGGGTTGACGATTGGAAAAACCACCAGGTCAACCAGTTTGGCCAACTTATATTACACGGCGTGTACACCGTCATTCCGGGCAAGAGTGACCAGGAGAAGGACGTAAGTGATATCTTTTTCTTTTTTTTCTTTTGTTCTGTCTGGGTGGATGCCGGCAATTCGACACTTGATGCTGACAGGCTGGTCCAATGCAGTATGAGATCTATCTCTTTGAGAACATCCTGCTCTGCTGCAAGGAGATGCTCCCTGGCAAGAACAAGGACAAGAAGGACAAGCTTAAGTCGACAGGACCGAAGGTTCGCAACAAAAATAACAAGCTCCAGCTTAAGGGTCGGATTTTTATGACGAATGTGACCGATGTGGTGGCGCTGTCGAAGCCTGGTTCCTACACTGTCCAAATTTGGTGGAAGGGTGATCCTGGTGTGGAGAACTTCGTCATCAAATTCCAGAATGAGGAGATGATGAGGAAGTGGGCGGAAGGACTGGAAGCACAGCGGAAGGAGAAGTCCACTACTCAGGGACAGCAAAGCCCTGAAAGGCCGGCAACGAACTTCACGTGGATGGCCTCCCAGAGCAGTGGGTTGGAGAACCCATACGCTGAAAAAGAAGACGACGACGATGATGATGCCGCCACACTGGTGGCACCTTCAGGGACAGCGACACCTTCTACATATAACGCCCCCATGGCATTACCCGGAACGATGCCACGAACTGCCTCGAGCACTAGCTTACGGTCGCGCTCCGCGACCAGCGATAGCTCCCAGTCACTGGCAGGCATTGCTCGGGCGCCACCACCAAGCTTCCCCCTCCTTCAGCCTCCGACGCCTCTGAATATCCAAACCAATCAGCCCTCACCACTCCGTGGTGCAGAGTCCTACTTTTCCCCAGTAGCTGAATCCCCAGCGTCCAGCAGGACAAGCACCACCAGCGGTATCTTCTCTAACAGCGGCTACCCATTCCCTAAAACGGGCACTCCCCAGCCTGGTTGGGGACCTGAAGACAGCAATCGCTATACGGCTCCCGCGGCACCCCGAGTTCCATCAAGAGATGGGTCGGTGCCAAACAACGCCTATGGCATGGTCACTGCCAACGGCCGCAACCCCCGCGGCCCTTCTATGCCAGTAATGCCTCGCGAGCGTGACTCGGCTCACGCGGCCCAGTTGCAACAGCAGCGTAGTCGTAGCTACAGTACGCCTGATATCAATGGGCAGGCTGCTCGAAGTGGCCAGTCCGTACCAGCAGTTCCTGGTATTCCTGCTCACCTGAATCAAGGCCACCCGCCCCATGCTATTCATGTACGGCACGATTCCAACATCCCAAGAAGCAATACGGGTAGCCCGGCCAACGATCTGCCATTGCGAACAAACACCAGCTCCCCTGGTGCACAGCGGGCAAGACAGTATGGCGGCATGGCGCAATTCCCAACGCAGCCTATTTACCCACGTCAAGGAACACCTGGCAGTGGTGCCAATATACCACCACCCGCCGGTCCTCCACCTCCTGGTTTAGCCCCTCTAGCTCCCGTTGACCCTTCCAGGAACGTCGCCCCTGGGCTCATTACGGCCCCGATTACCTCAAGCCAATCCATGGTTCCCCCCACACCGGACGCTGCCTTTGCCAGTCAGCTGAGGGTCAGGGTAAATTACGACACCGGCAACTACTTTACCTTGATCGTCCACTTCGACAAGCTTAACTACTTCAATCTGATCGACCGCATCGACCACCGGCTTAGCAAGTTTACCAACAGCAGCATCTCTAAGGGGGAGCTGAGGCTGCGCTATCGAGACGAAGATGGTGACTTTGTCACTATCGAGAGCGATGACGATATTCAGATTGCCATCTCGGAATGGCAAGAAGGATTGCGGGGTGGCCAGGCCATGGATGAGATTGAGCTTTTCTGTGTTGGTGAGATGTAAAAACATCGCGAGGCCACCTTCGCCACCACCATTCTTATTCTGAACATTTCATTATCGTTCTTCCTGGTCCCTTGGGATAGAAAAGACGGATGAACTCACCATCAACCGTTATATAACACACAGTACCCTACACTTTATCACTCTCACCAGACCTTTCTGGACCGACACCCATATACAGGGTTTCTCCGGTAAACCTTTCTTTTGTACCTTCTTATAGCACAAACCGTATCACCTCATACCCTCTTTCTATCATCAGCCTTTTTTTTTGTTGTCAGTTAATTCCATTCTTCCTGCGGATTTCATCATCAACACATAGAGGAGCGATCGGTTGAATTTTTATTTCCATTTTTGACTTGCTTTTTACGGGATCAAGGGGAGGTGAATACAGCGTCGGGAAAGGGAGATCACAGGTAGACAGCGAGGTTGAAGACAGCATCTCGTTCAGCACCACGGCAAGACACAGCGACATACACTGACACAAGCACACAATACCACAACACACGACACAATTATCTTCCCATCATGCGAAGTGATGGGGCTCCCGCCGAGTGCCAATCTTTTCTACAATTTGCAGATGTCTTTGGAAGCGACGGGGTGGACTTTTTTTTGGAATGGCTTGGTTTAGCTAATGGCTGCTTCGTTGTTTCTTGGAGATAACAACACCGACGTTCATTTTCTTCTGTCGTTGATTTGAACATGGTGGTGGGCCTTCTGTGTTCGTTGTGGATGTTGTTATTGTATTGACGGACTGCTGTGGAAGCTAAGAAGTTAGAGATATATCAGTAATTGGAGAGCGTAGGCGGAGATACCGAGAAGGAGGTATGATGACGATGTTATTTGAAGGGCCTGTTGTGTTGTTGTTATTGTTATTAAACTGTTGCTAGACTTTTTTTACATCCCTTCTTAGGTACCTTTGTTGCGTTACTTCTCCGTACTACGAAATACCCAGCTATTTGTTTGTTTTGTTTCGAATTGCGTTGCAACTGTGTTGAGATTGTTGAAGACATTCATTTGAAAGTTTTTGATATATAGCGCCTTGCGGCACTGAACGTTCTTTACGGAAGGGAGGATGAAGGGATAAATGTAGGGTAGTTGGAGATGGGTGATGGTAGACGGAATAACACTCGTTAGCAGGCGCGCAGGGGAGATAACACGCTCACTTTGAAGTATGGATTTTTATTTATATTTGATTCAGGGGAAAATATCATTTTACTATGGTTTGTGGTCTTGATTTTTGCGTTAATAGGTTTTTGAGTTCATGGCGATGACTCTTGTATTAGATCCGCAAAGATTTCTCCTCTCGATGTTCTTTTATATACTGAAGAAAGACTCCGATGTACCATTAATCTCTCTCGTGGTCCAACATAGGTTGGTATTTCAACAATAGAACCTCCTGCCTAGGTAGGCACCTCACATTCTTTTCCATCCCCCTTTTTCTTCTCCAAGTCGAAAATATAGGCTGTTGAAATTCTACTTTGGACATTCTGCTTCAACGCTTGTCTTCGTTAGAAAATCTCCTAGACTGCACGATATAGTCGTGGTAGGAGTTATTTTATCGGGAACGATGTTCAAACAATCATATTCAAGAAATAATTCTCGGGTTGAGACTTACCAGTCACTCTATGTCAGGTCTTTGTACCTAGTTAGATGGCTGTGCTTTGCGTGCTGTGTTCTGGAAATCGTGCTCTATAACTTGCGTCGTGGAAGTGGTGAGCGCCTTGGGTATTGCTGCAAGAGTTAGCAGAAGGGACTTTTGTAGAAGTAATCAATGGATCAAAGCGATCTTTCTATAGATAACTCCTTGCTGTAGCAAGGCACGGATCCGTTGGGTATATACGTGTATTTTTCTTATTGTACATTTTATACATGAATCCATCACCTCCGCGATGGCGGGTATTTGTCATTGACGATGACAGCCAAAAAAAAAACAGCACTAACGCCGCCCCCCGATGCATTTTGCTCGGCCCATTTTGTGTATACCAACATTCCCCTTGTGGCACCATTGCGTCCATCGCCCTGCTGCCCCAAATGGCAGTATCCGTCATCCGCTTCCCCCACGTCGAGATGGGCATAGATCCTCGGATGCAACGGAAGCCCTCTCCTCCTTCGTGTTCAAGACCCACTCCTTTTTTTGAAATGTGCTACACCATGCCTCGGTTGTGGTGCCAGGGCTTGTCGCTCAAGCAGGTATCATATCCCTTCCAGTTCACCCCCTTCTTGCTGTTCTTCCGCTTATATGGCGACGTGACCACCTATTTGTTCTTCGAGGCCTGCTTGGTGAGCTTGGTGGACAATCTCTGGAGATGGTAGTTGATGGTGTTGCTCGGCTTGGGAGGGGCCTTGGGAGCGTCCATGCAAGCACGGAGGGCATCCTCGACTGTGTTGCATGCTCTGCCGGTGTGGCCAGCGGAGGCCCAGCACGCTGTTCAGACTGTCAGCTCTGGAACCATGAATTCGGCCCACAAGGAAATGGTGAGCTTACCCAAGACTGAGGTCATGATCGCGAGGCAGGGATTCGCCTCGCGCTTGTTCGGGTTACGCACCCGGAGTCTCGGCAGAGGGGGAAGGCGAATTGGGTTCTTGGACATATTGGCGGCTTGTGTCTGCTCGGGCGGAGGGTGGGGAATGAAGGGTCGTGCTATGGAAGCAGCAATTGCATCGCAAGGTGGGCTGTCGTCGGCGTCGAGGTCCCTCGAAATGTTGCGCCGATTGGGACCCACCCGGATGGACGATATGGAGGGATTTGGAGCTCACGTGCCGATAAGCAGATAAATTCACCGAGGCGGAAGGCGGTGTGGAGCGTGGGGTGTTCGAAAGCTGGGCGCTAGGGCCACCCGGAAAGTAATTCAAGACAGCGGTGTGTTTTGATTGGCTGGGAATTCAAGATGTAAACAAATGCCTGTTTCTTCGACGCTGAAACCCATGTCCACTTGGGAATTCGTTGGAAAGCAGGGGACCGACACGCGCATGCGAACTTCGCCATTTCTTTCCCCCAACTTTTGACAAAACGCGTCATTCTTGCTTGCCGTCGAAGACATGAAGCAGCAGTAGCAAGCATTGACCAAATTAATCCCCAATTGCATTCGACTATTTCGTCTTGTTTTAACCTTGCATTGCGCCAAAAGAATACCCTTTCAGTTTTTTACGAGATCCACAGCGACTTTTGGTTCAAGATGCTCGGTTTCGCAGGTGGCTTGGAACGAGCCGCAGCCGCCGCGCAAACCGATGATGTCTTGCATTTTACTGAGCAGTATGTCTTTCGCTTCTTGCTTTGTCTTCTGAGGAAACCTTCCGACTGACAGTGTGTTTGCGTTCCAGGCCCCGAGTCACAGCCAATGCCTTCCTCCCACCAAGAATTCCGGCACCAAAAGCATGGCAACGCGTTGCGGTAAACCCCGCGTCAGGCCACGGCCGACAGAGCAAGATTTGGAAACGCGTTCCCGGCTTGAGTGTGTCAAATCCAGCACGCGATGCCTATTTACGCGACATGGCCGAGCTGGAGGATACGCGGGGCCAGAACCCGCGGAAGCGCGTAAGAGGGGGTAGTCATGTTCCCGCCTATGGCGATGCGAAATGGGCCATCCGACCACGGAGCGCACGACTTATTGGACGTGTTGATTTGGGTGAGGCAAGAGCGTTCGTCAACAAAGTGAACGCTGAATCCGAGGCCTCAGCAACGAGCTTGCCATCCAGCCACACGACATTCCCAGATCACCAGCTCAGCTGGGTCCCCAGAAAACGACACAACTCCCGTTGGCCAATTCCACCAAATATGGACCGGGCAACAGACTTTGAGATACCTCCTGCTGCTGCCCCGGCTGAGCCAACGACGCAGGTCGACGAGAAGGCTTCCTTGAATAGGTCTACGCGCAGACTTAGTAGACGCTTCACGCTTCCTCCGGGAGGAGAAGAATCGCCGCGGAAACTGCTGATGCCCAGGCTCTCTCCGGCAAAGAAATCAGTACCTGCTCTGTCCCCTGTCAAGAGAGCCCCCGCGATTACGATGCTGTCGCCCATCAAGGTGTCCGACTCACCCCTTAGGACCTTCAGAATTCACGCGACTCCAACAAAGGTCGTGCTTGAATCACCCAAGACGAGCCCACCAGAGAAGTCGCCATCGAAATCATCACCCGCCACGACCACACCTGGGACGATGTTGCCGCCCCCTACCGCAACTCCGAGAGCCCCCATCCTGCAAGAACAACATAGTGACAGTCCTGTACCCCTCATCTTCGACCAACCGGTGGCAGATAGCACCGTGGAACCTCAGCATGAAGCTCGTCGACGCATTTCCCTTGCCGCTGCTCGGAGGACCGAGCGCAAGTCTCTGCGTCTAGACGCCGTGCGCAATAGTCCGAATCGACGACACAGTCTCAACAGCCTGAGCGCCATAATTGCTGAAGCGAGCGATAACGGAAAGGGCCGACGCAGCACTCTGGGCAGTGGACTCTTGTTCGACATCACTGGACGCAAGGAAAAGAAAGGGGTCATTGAAGTTGATGCTAAAACCAACTTGGACATCTTTAGTCAACCATCAAAGGCTGTTGCCTCGACCCCCAGACGGGAGACTTCAAGTGCAGGTGCGCTTGACGAGACTCCTCTTCCATCTGCGCCCCTGGACGGTTTCTTCAGTCCTCTGATGACTGACATCTCAGGCACTACTGGAACCGCTCAAGTCAATGGTGCCAGCCCACAGCAGGAACCTGAACAGGCAGTAGGCAACCCTGCTCCCTGTGTGACCTATGCAGAGGAGGAACCATCAGTTCTCGAGGATTCTGCCCCGCTTCCGGCCTCTATTGAGGAGTCACCAACTGACGAACACCAGCCTGCTCAGATCGAAGAATCGCCATTACAAGAAGAGCAGGCCGAGGCAGTCGAAGAGACACCAGTCTATGAACACGAGCCTGCTGAGGGTGATATTTCCTTCACCCCTTACGAACCTGAAGGTCTGTCAACGATATACGAAGAGTCAACCATCATCGATTCTCCCATGAAGTCTCCTAGGAAATCTCCCATCAAGACTACTCTCGCACCCGGCCTTCAAGAAACATCCGTGATCGTCGAAGAACATGAGGCTATCTCCTTCATCGAGCCTACCATTGTTCTCAAGACACCCGAGAGTTCTTGCATCGAGAAGGAGCAAATGGTCGTCGTCCCTTCAACTCCTCGCAGCGCTAGAATAGCTCCGGCCAGTCCATCGACCCCGCTTCAGAACCACGATCTTGACGCTGTTCTTCAGTTGAGCATCAAGCGGAGTGTCAAACGCAGCGCGAGAAAAGAGGATGTGTCTCGTTTTAACGCGCTCGATGGTTCTCCTTCAGCACCTGGTCACCACGAGGACAGCTTTGCGTCGATTGACGATTTATCCGAGCTCTCTGATCTTAGCACCTGCGACGTCGATATGTCCACTGATCTTGTTGTCACAACTTCGACTACCCGGCCCCGCGTTGAATCGCCACAGCAGCAGCCCCACGACTCCCCCATCAGCAGTCCATCGCCAGCGGAGCCAGAATTTGATGCTAAGGAGGAAGAGCTATCTTTGCTGGAAACTAGCCCTCTCCCTGTGGCCCAGTCGTTTGAGAGCAATGCATCAACCGTTGTCGATGCTGTCATTCTGGAGGCTGGAGAATCTGATCCAAAGGACCCAGTTGACGTCGAGAAGACTGCCTCTTCTGCTCCCGAATTCGATAACACGTCGTTGACGGTTTCACCCCTTAGCCCCCAAGAGACACCGATCATGTCTGAGGAGGAAGGCTTGGCGCCCGGCACACCCACTCAGGCCACGCCTGTGGAACAAGGCGAGGAGCAAGGGAATGTTTCCACACCCAAACAAAGGACTGGGGAAATTGTCAACGCATCGGAACCTTCCGGTTTCACACCAGTCAACGGTCGCCAAACCTCACCCAGTCAATGGACTCAACCCGCCGTGACAACACTGCCAGAAGACACCGAGGAGGCCCAGTCAGATGACCTTGACGAGGATGAAGTAGTTGAGCAAGATGTGGTTGATGAAGCAAGTGATGAGCTTACCATGGCAGTGGACGACGATTTAACATTCTCTGTGCCACCGCCTCAAGTTGAGAACGACACAATCCAACTTCAAGCTAGACACGACGACTCAGAAGCAGAGCTGTTGCGGAAGTTCGTGACGCGGGTAACTGCCGATAGGAACGCAAAGGCCGCTGCTGCTGCGGCAGCGGCTGCCTCGACAACACAAAATCCTCGTCTTAAGCGCCGGTCTGGGTCAATGAGCACCCTCACCTCATCAACAGGCTCGCCCATGACCAAAGCAGAGGCCGATGCGCCAACGGATAGGAAGCCCTTGGGTGAGAAGAGCCCCAACAGCCCCAGCCCTGTGAAAAAGAGAAAGCTCGAAGACATGAAGGACAATCATGCTAAGGATGTGGTCGCCCCGAAAGATGCCCCGGATAGTCCCAGTCAGGCCCCTGCTCCCAAGCGTCGAAAAAAGCGCGTTCTTGGATCAACGGAAAATGCCCTCGACAAGAGCGCTCCCGCTGCTGCCGCTGTCCCGCCACCGGACGACGAGGCGCCCCGTCGGTCGACCCGTGCCCGTAGTACCCGGAATCTTCGACCTACAGCGCCCTCGGCCAATTCCATTGCTCTGTCGCTGATTCCTGTGCGGCTGCCCGGAATGGGCGCCATGGATGACGGTACCATGGACACCCACCTTAACATGGCCAGGCAGCGCAACGATGAGAAGGATTTGGCCACCATGACACGGGTCAATACTCGCAAGAACAAGGGCAATGCTGTCCACCCGGCCGTTATTCTCGCAAAGCACGCCGAGGATTCTTCATGGAAAACAAAAGAGGCTGAGCCCAAGGAGCCCCGCACCCAGGCAGACCGGACGGTCAAGAACGTCAGGTGGGCCGAGGAACTGGCTAGTTACCAGGGCGAGTCTCCAGTCCTGCCGGCTGCGGACGCGAACGAGGCTGAATCTAAGCCTGTAGCAACGGCCAGCTTTATGAAGCAGGCTATTATTGCCGATGATGACGACATGGACGAGCTGGCGATTCCCACTATTACCGAGGTCCCGCTCCCTCCCAGTGTAGCAAAGGCAGCTGCCTCGGCGGCAGAGAACAAGCCTGAGCCACCCAGGACCAGGACAAGGAAGGTCGTTGCTACTGCTGCTTCCTCGTTTACCCCTGCTCCCAAAGCCGCTGCTCGCAAGACTGCTGCCTCCAAGGCTGAGGCCCCCAAGACCGCCCCCAAGGTCGATGCTCCCAAGACCGCTCCCAAGGCTGATGCTCCTAAGACCGCAGCTGCAAAGGCTGCTGCTCCTGTGGCTGCCTCAACGCGACGCAGCACGAGGTCCACCCGGTTGCAGACACCGACCCCTATGAAGAAGGTCGTCTCTGCTGAGAGCACCACGGCCCCTAAGCGATCCATTCCGTCGAGGGCCAAGACTGCTTTGCCTAAGCCTGCTGCTTCAACATCAACTGCTGCTACCACCGTTCCCGCTGCTACTGCCCCGGCTTCGGGTATCAAGAAGGCGGCTGGCAGGCCGACGAAGCGGACCGATGTTGCTAAGTTGGGCATGACTGTCAATGGGACGCCCGCCCCAAAGAGGAGAGGAAGGCCCGCGGCTTCTTCGTCATAAGGTCAACGTTTAGGATTTGGTTATGGGATGGCATGGTTTGGGTCAGGATTGGGCATTGATGATGGATGACACACTGCATAGAAGGATGGATGGATGGGATAGTTGATGGATATGTGCATTGTTTTTTGTCCTGTTGATTATTTCGTTTATACTTTAGTTTTTCGGGAAAGCGAATACCCGGTTGTTCCGGTTCTGGTTTAGTAAGAGCCTGTCAGGAAGATACATCATGTCGGTTTTGGGCGAGGTTGTATATGCGATTTTTAGGTATATTGCCCATTCAGATGGATAGGGGCAGATGGATTGTTGTGGATCAGAATTCAGAAGCATTTGTCGTCCTTCACGCACTTCTCTTTTGAGCCTAGGTCTAGGGACCATAGTTCATTACTTGATTTTTGGTGAGATTGGCACCTTGGGATGTTCTTAGTCATTCTGCTGCCGCTATCCTAAGTCACAGGTATCGTACAACGGTATCTAGGTGATCAAGTGTTTCTGTTTTCTCCTTTTCATGGTAAGATAAAAGATGGGGGTTCGTCTAAAAGGTCTATTAGAGACTACAGATAATACTAAATGACGTTTTCTTTCCAATTATCCGACCATGGCAGGTCTTACACCAAAGTTCCCCCTCTAGAAAAGAACAGTCCATATCTATCCTTAGGTCGCCCCCATCACCAAATTATGCAATCTCTTCCATGACAGAGCCAAGGAAAAGCACTTAGAGGTCGTTGGGGTCAATCGAGGCATCGTAGCCACGGGAGACAACGTAGCCCTTGCCACCACTAATTTTACTGTCAGTCAAGATTCTTTTGAGGTTGAGAGCGGGGGGGACGGTGTGGAAACATACCGAGTATCCTGGTTGTTGCCCTTGCAGTAGTCCAGGGCAAGAGTCATGACGGTGTAGCACTCGTTGAGGGTGAGGAGCTGGGAGTTGGTGGTGCCGCGGGAGATCTCGAGGTCCCACTTGTAACCGTTGGTGTGGTAGGTGCCAGTGAGCTTGTAAGCATATCCAACCTGCAATGACTGACCCTTGGCGTGCTGGGCGCAGAACTGGTTGATGGCCGTGATGGCGTCCACTCTCTTGCCCCAGCGGCCGGAGCCGTGGCAGATGCCCCAGCTGGTGGTCATGCCATTGGCAGGCCAGGCGCGGGCCTCAACAGCGGCGGCATGGGCTTCGGCCTCGGGGCTGGGGGCCGGGACGGCGGAGACGGCACCGCAGGCGGCGAGGGCGAAGGTGAAGATGTTGGAGAGCTGCATTTTGATGGTTGGGTTGAAGACGAAAGCTTGAGTGCTGAGTTGAAGAGGGTAAATTGTGGTGGAAGACTGGAGAGTGTGATGAGGATGAGGGATGAGAAATGCTGCAGTGAGAGCGAGAAAGGATGCCTTTATACTTTTCTCGTGGTATCTTTCAACCCCAATCTCTCCCAGACTAGCATCATGAGCTCCAGATCTTTGCACCCAACCATTGACGCTGACCTCCATCGTGCCTCCCAACTCCCCTTGCTCGGGGACCCATGGTGAGTAGAGCAGGCAACAGAATAACCGTGGATGGCATGTTGACACGCAAGGAACCTAGGCCGATCCCAGTGAGTTGTGCTTCTGGCGCTGAGTGGCTTCAATGCCTCGTCCTCCTAGGTAGCGTGGTGTTGACTCCTGGTCCCCGTGCTGTTAAATCTCCGATCCTTGCAAAACGAAGGGCCGGCGTCTTGGTACCGCTTTAGTTTGCGTGGGGCGGCTATTTCCTCGACACTAGTCCAGTGGAGGGCCCGCTACAGGCAACTGAATTCTTTTCAGCTCGCTGCTGGCAGTGCCGGCCGATAGGTACGTGGTCTCTTACCGCTTCACCTTGGACCCCCAATCAGCCCTGTCAGATTCTAGCGTGTGCTGATCGGTAGATGCCCATCTCCACAATGGATGCCGATGCTGGTCCAGATCAGATCAAGAATCTGCAGCTACCTAGTTAGTGTTCAAACTGTGCCGTAATCTCAAGGGAAATACAATTCGCCGTTCCTAGTCACCGGGAAGATGGTTCAAGATGAGTTCCAGGGGTGGCAGAGTTGGTGTTGAGCGATTTGCCAGTCTGGTTTTGAGAGTTTGAACAACAGATGATGCCCAAACAAACAGATTTTTGGAATTGGGGACTTGTGCCTTGGCACCTTAGCATTATCACCATGTGAAGGGGTGCGGTGCATAAAGAGCACGCCAAGTTACCTAACTTCGTGCCCATAGCATAAAGGCGGATGATATGGAGTCCGACTTTGGGGGGAAGAAATGATGATTGGGCCACTCTGTGACCTAATCAAAATGATATCCCTTGATACCTGAGAGCTCAGCGTCTTCTCTTCACCCAGCCCAGGTCTCAGTCAAATCGAACCATTCTTTGCACCTTCCCTTCACGCTGCCGCCCTTCAACAACCCCCCTAAACATGCGGAATAAAACCCCACGTCGCCACGAAACTCTCTTTGGGTTGATAATACAGACTCCTCCCTGCCTCTACCATCATAAACAGTCTCGCCAATACATACACCCCCTCAAGCGCAAGCGACATCCTCTTCAAGAGCGCCCCTGGTTGAGTTCTCGCGCTCTCTTCCATCCTCTTACTTTCCAAGTCATGATCCCAGAGCATCAAGCCACAAATCGGCACCGGAGCCACCAGTAAAATCCCACACGCGATCCTCCACCCCAGCTGCTCGCCCCACGTCGGAAAGTGAGAATGCCAGCACGCAAAATGCACCGCTGCAAAAACCATCGCGATAAACCCGCAGAGCGTGATCATCACCAGGGCGGAATGTTTTCCCTCTCGATGGTGGATGTTGTCATTACCCAGCTGTAAATGGATCCGCTGGAACCAAACAGACGACGGGCCTTTCCGTCCAAGGGTTTTCATCTCCTCGACGGTCGGGTACCGAGCAGCCCGGATCCGAATCCGCGTCTTGACGTCCTTTGGCTTTGGGAGGTACAGCGCGTAGGTGAAGACACTGCAGGTGGCAAACGCCGCCGTCATGATCTCGAGCTGGGTGGCGGTGAGTTGCTGCGTGGTTCGGACAATGAGCTGGATCCAGAGCCACGCGACTTGGATGATGGCGAGGGCTTTGGTCACCCAGTCGCCCTTGCTGCGGTCCATGATCTCGTCGTCGGTGACTGGGGGGATGGCGGTGATGATTCCGATGCTGCGGGCGTAGGCGAGCTGCATGCCGTCGACGACCCAGATGTTTCCGCGGAGGACGATGAGATTCTGGAAGTAGGAGTGGGGAGTGTGTGCGTCGAGATTTGAGGCGACAGTGCTTTTTATGGCGGATTCGATGAGGCCGAGATTTGTTGGGTCTTCTTTCCAGCGGCCCTGAACAACGGCGGGGAGTGGGAAGATAAACCACTTGTTCCCCTCGTGTTGGTTGAAGAGCTTGATGAGCTTGGCTCGGAGCTTGTCATCGACTGAGGGTATTGCTGTCACTGTGCTCAAAGTTTAGCGTGGTTCTTGGTCACAGGAAGCCCATCAACGAACCTTGGACGTCCGGCCTTTTCTCTGGCTGGGCCTCTATCTGTCCGGGAGTCATAGCTGGGGACACTGGGCTCGAGAGGGGCGCTGTATAACATGATATGACAGATCTTTGCCCTCCTTCCTGCATCTTTTGCCGGGCGGATCGTATTTGGCTTCTGTTAACACTCGCAGGTGCGCTGTCTTCATCAAATTCAATCGAGTAGCCACCCATATTGGCCAAGAAGGCATGTTGAAGTGTCCAATCAACTTCTTTCGCGCTTTGGTCTTTGTTCATCGCCTTTTGCATGATGTCACGGACGTGATGGGCAAAGTACAAACCCATCATGGCCTTCCCGGTGAAGAGCTCCGGAGCGAAGAGAGCCCAGCCAAAGGAACAGATCTTCTGGACAGCCAAGTACAGGTCGAGAAAGAGCCGTTGCTTCCAATCCTGCGACTTGGTGTCGCCTTCAGCTGGGACGTTTTCGTGAAGGACCACCCATGTGCAGAGAATGACAACAGCCAGACAGCTCCAAAGAATGTCGAGGGTCCCACGCATGTCAGGAGTGGCGACGATGCCGGCATCGTCACCAGGGAAGGTACAATTGGGGTAGAACACTTCGGGCATTGTCAAATTACCTCTCTAAGAAGTCGATATAACTATAGAGAACAGGGTGTTATTTTTTCTTTTCTTTTGGGAGGGGGGCCCTCGATAATCATGATTAATATCGGCTTCCGCTGGACCCTAACCTCATTTTCAGACGTCCTGACAACTGACAGCGCCACAGCTGCATAGAGGACGCAGTGAGAATAATCCATAACCAATAGCCACGACGAGCCTATTCTGTTCGCCCACATGTGAGACATGGCTGATGAGCGATTGGGTGGGGCTGTTTACATCCCCAAAGTTCCAGCCCCTAATAGGGCGGCACATCAGGAACCTGATGAATTGGATCTCTCCCACGTCCGCCATCGCGATCAAAAGTCGGCCTATTGATGCACTTTGGCCTCCAGAACTCAAGCATCTCCTCCTCTGAAAGGCTTGGCAGGTTGGCAGAGTAAATCCCACCCTGTGGGAGACCAGGAGCGTATACAACTGGTCAGGTGGGGATTGCACAGATTTCCTGTTCGGCCAAACGCAGTCAGTAACTTTCTCAGATGTGGACTTTTGGGCAGCATTCAAATCTTACATCAAACCCGCACTGTCTATCACAGTTGGTCCATAGATCCCACCCTATCCACGACAGCATGTCTTCGGTAAGTTGTCTGTAACGGCCTATCTCCTTGCAAATCTGAGCTGAAGTTTTGGACTTGACGGGTTGGTGGCCCCAGTAATCTGTGGTGTGGTGTTAGCTGGGGATCGTAAAAGGAAATCATGCGGCAGATGTCGAGCTGGACTCGGCTTTCTGCAAGACCACCCTCTCGGCCATAGTGCCAGGAAGCGCTGCGAAGCCATTCGTATGAACCCTGCTCCGAGAAGATATTTCCGAAACCTCTGGGCGGTTGACGGTTGGGGTCG
Organism: Triangularia verruculosa; assembly: GCA_033296885.1. Lineage (NCBI taxonomy): Eukaryota > Fungi > Ascomycota > Sordariomycetes > Sordariales > Podosporaceae > Triangularia > Triangularia verruculosa. The sequence continues at coordinate 41,423 of MU864033.1, read as the reverse complement.
CGTGGAAGGCCTTCGGGGTCCTCCTCCATGTTGCCGGGCGCGGTGATGTTGGTGATAAAGAGGGGCTGGAGTCCAGCCGCCGTGATATCGCATACCAGGACCTCAAATCCAGCATTCATCCTGACAACACCGTCAATCCCAAGCTTATTGGCCAAGACACAAAGATCAAAAGCTCGCTGATCGTCATCATAGACGAGGTCGTAGTCTGGATCAAGCGGGACGTAACCTTGGAGAACCGCAATCTGGGAGTCGAGAGTGCCTAAAGGGGTTAGAGCGGCTGACTGCCCATCGAAGTAGATGATATTGAGAGGTCGAGTGGTTTGGTACACATGTAAGCATGATCGACCGAAACCCCCGTAGATACTAACCGACATTTCCCTGTTGTTTACATTAGTAAAGTAGGTACTTGCGATTATTAGGACACCTTGGCGATGCCTCGCGGAAAAGGCGAGGGAAGAGAGGTGCCCGTGGAGAAGAAGGATGTGGACATACGCATCAAAAGCGAAAAATGTCGGTTTCTTTGGCGGGCCAGGAGCATGTTTGGCATGGTAAAGAGCCGTCACCGGTGCAATGGTTCCGGCAACAATAGAATGGCCGTTGGATGCGAATGAGTTCGGCCATTGCTGAAGCAAACCCTGGACTGAGTCGAAGATGAATGGTGCGATGGTTCGGTAATTTGAGAAAAGGGTAGAAGACACTGTTTTTAGAAGACCCTTGGAGGAATCTAATAGGAACCACATGTAGATGGCGGTTGATATGGTGACGAATCCAATAACTGCCATGACATACCATGGCAGGTCGCGGGTATAACCATTGCCCCCGTGGTTTGATGCATCAGATGGATGCTGACCAAAAACAGAGCTCCGATTTAAAGGCGGCTTTGGTGATGGCATTGTAGCAGGGCCTGCGTGGGGATTGATGAGGTACCTACCTAGGTAGGTAGGTAGTGTGTCGTGGAATTCCGCTGCTTTGTTCGTGGAAGGTTAAGAGCACTTGGGTCGAGCGCTGGCAGGTGCAACCTGGCACTGGCAATATAGGTATGAAGTTGAGATGATTCGCATAAAACATCGGGAAGAGACAGAGAGTGCTCCAATATGCCACCCCCAGTCAAGCGTAAAACTACCGTAGCTACCTAGAGTGGACGGCTTTGAGTTTAGACAACAGTAGATAGATTAGATTAATGTCCAGTTCATACAAGCAAAGAATTTTTGCATCTTGTTTACGAACCTTGCCTTGAAGTCATCTTACACGTCTTATGAAATAGTTAGGTAGGTACCTTAGACAGCCATTTCTGATCCCAACCAGCCATCACCTTTCGCTGTCCACCCATACTCTCACAAATTATGAACCATAATAATGTTACAATGCTTTCCAATCATCCCCAACCTGACCAGCACAAAAGAAATACCTGGGTAAGTATCCAACCCCTACAAAGAAACGCGAAACCTTCTTACTCAACCCCATCACCTCTCATGCCCCTGCCCCATAACCTCCCCACTAACCACCTTATCCAACACCGTACCCCCACTAAATGTCCCCTGTCCCCCTTCCACCGCCGTCAAAGGCGACACTTGCTCCCCCCTCATCGTCCCATTCATCGTCCCCACTCCCATCGGCGTAACAGGCATAGCCCCAACATTAATAGTCATACTATCCGGCCCTATCGTTCCTGTAGTGCCCATCGTCCCAACACCCGGCTCCTCACTGTAATCCGGGCACGCCGGCAGCTCTCGATCCCCCACAGCCGCCATCTCCCTAACTCCAACCCCTATCTTCCTGCCCTTCTGGTCAGTCCCTTCCGCCGGGAGCTCATACCTCCCCGGAGTCGGAGTCTCTCCCCGGAAATAATGCCTCAACCTCGATCCAGCTCTACTCCTGGCATCCATCTCCTTCGGACTCGGCGGCACATCGTCGTTGTTCAGATGGCTGGCATTGATGTTCGCCCACGCAGCGATCGCAGCAGCGACGTTCGTACCGGTAGGTGGCCATGCCGCCGAGTCGGGACCGCCTGTGCGAGCAGCCCAGTCGCCGTCGTCTGATGGCGGTCCAACGTTTGTGTCGACTCTACCGAACGAATCGCGCTTTTCGTGGCCGCGATAGCCACCCCGGACGGTGGTTCGGGATGGAGCGCGGAGATGCCAGCCTGAGGAGAGGTTGGAGGAGTGATAGCGGTGCTTCGCTTGGTGTTGCTGGGCTGAGCGGGAGCGGGAGGAGGAGGAGGTGGATGGGGGGTAGCGGGGGTGAGCGAGCAAGTAGGCTACCACTAACAGAACGGCAAAGATGGGGATACCAATTCCGAGACCGATGCCGAGCCCGATTTTGAGCGTTTCTGAGGTTGTTGAGGAGGGGGAGTCTGATGGTGATGGGGAGGACGGGAGGAGGAGGGTGCCGGTTGGGATGGAGATGCTGACGCTGGATTCACAGCATGTGGCGGCTTCTTCTGGGTTGTTTCCGCAGCAGAATTGGAGGCCGTTGGAGGAGTTGAAGGTAGCTGGGCAGGGTATGAGTGGGATTGATGATAGGAGGTTGTTACCTGTGTTGGATGTTAGTACAGCATATCATGACAGATGAGGAGGATATGGGGTAGTCAGGGGTCAGTCACGTTTCTGTGGTTGACAAAACCGATTGCAGGAGGAGCCATTCCAGTCTTTATCGGTGCAGCCTTGTTGTGTCATAAGATTGTTGGCTTGTGGGCTCATACACAGCCCATTTGACAGGCAGTAGTCGTTCTTGTTGCAGCAGTGTGTTATAGTTTTCGTATCTGATGTTGACCCCGGCCCATAACACGGCATTTGGTTCGAGTCTTTGTTTCCCCATGTGTCGTAGCATGTTGGTTCCTGCGCTTCCACTCCGCCAATGCAGCTGCTGAACAGCAACAGGAATAGTGTACTGGCCAGCAATATTGGCCTGTGTGGTGACATTTTTGGTCGTTGTCGTCGATGTTCAAGTTCGTTGAACACGGTCGATCCCAGTCGTCACATGTATCCTCTTCTTTCAACCTAGGTTGTTGTTGAGGATCCAATGGGCAGGAACTCGAGAACAAAAAAACGAAAAACACAAGCTCAGAAGGGGACACTGAGATTGAAATGAGTTATTTACGGAAGGATTCCTGGGGTGAGCTAGGGGTGGCGGGAAGAATTCAAACGGCACAGTCACCGTCCTGGCCAGTGCACACAGACAAGATGTGAGGTAATATGGATGTTTCAATGTTTCAATGTTGCGCAAAGTGTGTTTTGCTGCGGCACGGCTACTCTACACGGACATGAATGCCACGAGAAATCAAGAAACCCTTGCTTGCAGTGGCCAATCTGCAAGTTTAATCACAATCCATGGACCGAAACCCAACAAGGATCTTCATCAAAGAGTGACCATTGTTTGTTCATTCCATCTAAGGGTATCGACCCCAAGGACCCTTCAAAGGAAAAAGGAGCGGTAAAGGGGAAGTGATCGGCTCTTGTGCCACCTTGTACACATAACACCTGAGCATCCGCCTCGAATCATTCATCTCGCACAGAAACCCAGAGGCTCAGAGCTGTTGGCTTCAAGACCTTTTCGCCTCCGTGGCACAGACACTTTCAGCTCATTCACCCGGAAGTCCAGGCTGCCGTTTATCTCGTCCATGTCTCCGGAGCACTGATCTCGGAGTTAGCCCAGGATTTGACGCAAATCAGTAAGAAGCTTAATTGATGGCATATGATGGTCGGAGTAATCCCCACAGACAACAACTCGAGAGCCATTTTTAGGAGCGTCGCGGTAGCCGAATGAGCTTGTCTGTCGATATCCCACACCTTTGCCCCTTGCGATGGTCTGCTGTGCCGCCCACAACAGGACGCAAACCTGTGCATCGACGCCGCGTACCTGCAGGAAACAAAATGTGCACTGTGAAGACAGCAGGTCAGGGACGTTTCAAGTTGGGGCAGTTCGGTTGGTGAACTTGGCGATTTGCCCGGCGTTAGATATGGGGTCGATATCTGAGTTGGAGATACCTTGTCTGGTTGTCTTTTCTACTGCCAAAAGAGATAGGTATCTTATGCAGCAACACGCGTACAAAGCCTTGTATTCACATTCGTGTGAAGTTACAGAGGCAAGGCAGTGAGGTGAGGTACCGCATATAGACACCGCGTCGTTTCGGGGTCCAAAACCTCCTCCACCTCCGCAGTCTCCCCGTTTGCGTACCACAAGAGCCTCCCCCAACATCACAACTGTCCCACTCATATTTCGTTGTCATAGAGCGGGCTCATATAAGGAAGGTATCAGTCCCCGTTTCAGTCCCGTCCCTCCTCATCCTCCCACGAATTGAAGTCTCCAGGATACAGAGCCTAAAAGCTTCATCCCACGATCCCAACCGCCCTTGGACCAGATCACAGAGATTACTTCCCCTCATGTCCCTCGTTTCAATTACCCCTGAGCCGAACATCATGTTGTTTCTTACCTACCTAGATGGTCCGCTTGCGGCCACCTTGAGCAGGCCAACCCGCCCTCTTTTTGCATATGCATCTACCAACCTCCTGTAGCGGACATGCATAGCTCAAATGAAAGAATCGGCATATTTGTTCCCCGCGGGATCTTGAGAAAGATGGCGAGGTTCATTTGGCAGTGTAATGCCCTGTTGCGGGTGTTTGAGCGGTTGGACGCTGGTACCGAACGGCGTGGAATCCTGTTCCCCTGAAAATGCTACCGGATGGAAAAGCTCAGTTGCTCCAACCGTCTGCGCTATTTGATAAGAGGAGACACTATGAGGACAAGTGTACTATCGTAGTTGGAGGTAATGATAATAAAGAGCGACAGGAACAGGGCCACAAGACCGTTGAAGCCGGAGATGAAGTGAAGGTGACTTCAATAGCAAGAAATCTGGTGAGCACAAGGCTGTGCCATCGTGAAGCATGAGGAATGAACGGAAATACGCCGTGATATAATTTGCAGGCCAAGACTGCTGTACAACACGGAAGGTAGAAGCCTGATGTGATATTGGGAGGGGGCTACTTCAGAGGTAGGGAAGCAACGTTGATGTGATTGCCACGCTTGCCGTACCTCTCTACCTATGCATGTCAAGCAGACTACCATCAGTTGCTTAACTTCATTATTGGAACCTCAAACAGGGCAAGTCATAGGTCTCGGCCCTGGGATGGCGTACGGCTTCCTCCCGTTGTCCGGAACACTGGCGACCCAAATCTGCAACAAAATCCCCGGATCATTTTGCTTATACGCACCCGGAATGCTAAACGTCTGGCTCGGCACATAGCTGCCGCTCCCTGAAACACTCAGCTGCGCACACGACTGATAGAACTGAGCACCCATGTTGCTGTAAGCAGAGTGCAATGCCAACAGCTCCTGACGCAGCAGATAGTGTCCGGGTGCCAGACAGGTGGGAATGGTAGCATAAGACCACCCTGTGTTGGCGATCATGGTGTCAACCCCCCACTTGCCAGTCTGAGTGTTGAGCCCTTCTTCTGCAATTTTGAACCACTTGAGGTTGTTGGGGGATGTGGTAGCGGCATTGTCGACTTTCGCCATGTAAGTCGAGATGGGACCTTTGTGCGAGGATGCAATGGGGTGATCAGGGTCGTTGGGCCATTGAGCACCGCCGATAACGTGACCCCACCACGCGCCGATTCTATCGCCAGCCTTGACTGAAATGACTTGGTTGGACTGGGTGCCGCGTATACCGCAGGCTAGCTGGGCGTCGTTGACGTTGGTCACAGGGTTAGGCTGAGAGGGAGCACGAAGGCCGTGGAGTTGGGGGTGTTCGACGCCGTTAACGGAGACTTTCTAAGATGATAGGGTTAGTCGGAAGGGCTTTGTCAGGATGAAGGGCGGACGACGAGTGGGTAACCGTTCATACCTGGAAAATGCTATGAGCGTTGGCCGCACAAGCCAGAGTCACAACTGAGATGAGTTTCATGGCAGCAGTATCAAGAACAAAACCGCAAGAAACTTGCTTAGCTGTCAAGTCCTGCTGAGAGTAGATAGTTCAGTGAGATTCAGTGGATTGAAATACCTTTTCAGGATTGCTGTCCCCCGCCCATGGCAAGCCATTTCGGAGTTCTTTTTGGGCACGTCTGACGATGGACATGTCCTAGCCCGCTTGGTCAATATAGGCGATATGAGGCAGACATCGCCATCCGCGAAGCTAGTCGAATGAATGGATAAGACCTTGTTCCCAACTCGCTGTGGTTGATCATCTTGCCCTATCGGAGACGTCCCTTCCGCGGTCCCCAGCCGGCCATTTTCGTGACTTATCTTTGTCCCCCTATTCATCCACCTATATGCCGGTAAAGGCTTTGCCAAGAGCCTTTTAGCTTCGGTCGGCCCCAGTGACGAACACCTTTTGCGAGTAAGACGTATTTTTCTCGCCGACGTCAACGATTCTATAACCTGAATCATAGGGTGAGGCAGTTAGCTGAGGGGTGCCGGGTCTGCATTGAGATATGGTCTCATCGAAAGATCTGTCGGAGGTAAAGTCACCCGCACTTGTAGACATGATAGCTTCCGGAAAGGAGTAATTTGGACCTGAGATTAATGTAATTGTAAGGCTATGATAGCAATTCCAGTGGGGAAGGAACTATGTGTGCATCAGCATCAGTACGGGCAGCTAGACATGGATCACTTACAACTTTAACCACCAGACAAGTAAGCCGAAGTCCAGAAGAGACCTGACAGATATCCCGCCATATGAGCGGCTGCTACAGTCCACCGATAATGGCGTTGGCGCCCTGGCTAATGCAAGCACGTGTGTCTCAGGTTTCCATTTGAAACACACAAGTCCACCCCCATTGGCGGCAAGAGTTAAAGCAGAGGGTGGAGGGCCAGAGCACGTCATTGGCCCTGGGAGAAATACCATACGCCTTACTTGGCTCACCGCGAAGCTGGATGTTTGATCAGATCATGACGGCGTGCACCAACCCCCGCGGAGATACCAGGTCGTCACATACCTATGCTACCGGCTCTCAACGATCCTGATGAAGCCCCAAAGAAATTTGGATCGATGTAATATGTGGGGTTCTTCCTTGATATAAAGAAGCGACGAAGGTTGGAGTGGGCCGATTTACATCGTTTGTTGAGCACATGGTTCCAGACAGTCGGGTCGCCTACCGCTTTGGGTCGTCTCCTCGTGGGAGCGCTGTGCCCCGTTGGCGCATATGGCGCCCCTGTCCATTGAGCACCGGTCAGGCATGCTGCTATTTAAATGGCTACAGCCCACCAGAGCTTGGGAAAGTGTTGGATACTTCGGGGGACTCCCGTCGGACTGGTGTTGATCATAAAAGACCACGGGCCCAGCAAACTTGCGCGTGGGGGTCAGGTTCGGTCTGCATACGGTGTCTCAAAAATAGCAGGAGGAACACAAGTCTTGATCAGCGACCGCCATGTCCGGAATTTCCTTGTGTGACGGGTGCCAGCTAGCTGGGATGGCAAGAACATCCGGCCGAGAGGCGCTGATGCCCACAGTATAAAAGACATGCCTTTCTCCGTGGCTTCTGCTTTGCCAAAAGTCTGTTACAAGCAGCAAACCGAACCTGCCTCTTTTTTCTTTTTTCCAAGATGGGGTCTCTAACAGTTGAGGAACGAAAACACAACATCCTCGTCATTGGATCTGGTGGCGTGGGGACGATGGCAGCATACGCACTCGAGAAGGGCGGCAAAGCAGAGGTCACGGCAGTGTTGCGATCCAACTTCGAGGCAGTGGAAGAGTCGGGATTTGATATCAAGTCCATTGATCATGGCCCGGAGCCAATCTCGGGCTGGAGACCTTCCCACAGTAAGTTCTCGCAGCCCTGAGGGCTGAAATGGGAGACCCCCACGAAACGTGCACATCCGCTTTGCTAACCGGTAACACAGTCCGGAACACCATTCCCGATGTGGGAAACATGTTCTCTCGCCCATTTGACTTCATCGTCGTCACCACCAAGAACCTTGCCGACATCCCGCCCAGCGTGGCTACTCTCATTGCCCCTGCTATAACGACAGGCAAGACCGTAATTGCGCTCCTGCAGAACGGCATCAACATCGAGCGGCCCATCATCAAGGCTTTCCCCCACAATCCGGTCATTTCTGGCGTTCCTTACATCGGGGCCATCGAGAATCCACCGGGCACCATCACGCATGTCAACCATGACAGACTCATCATCAGCCCCTTTTCCAATGAGAACATTTCTGTCAAGAGGTCCACGGCTGCGGCAAAGGATTTCCAGGAGGCCTATGCTTCCTGTCCAAACGTGACATGCACCTACGAACCCAGAGTCGAAAATGCAAGGTGGAAAAAGTTGCTCTACAACGCCTCTTACAACACCATTGCTGCCATCCTGCAGATGGACACATCTCGAATGCGTGCTTCCGAGTTCATCATCGACGACTTGGTTCGCCCAGCCATGAAGGAGATCCAAGCCACCGCTCGCACAGTGTCCGGAGTGGACCTTTCAGACGGCCTAATCGAGACCATCATACGGGCTGACAACTACACAGCCTTTTTCCGACCGAGTATGTTGCAAGACATCACGAAGGTACCTTATATTCCAGCTCTATATTTTTGGTGATTGGATACTGAAATCATTTTAGGGCAGGTTCATTGAGCTCGAGAACATACTCGGCGAGCCACTTCGCGAAGCTGATAATGCGGGCGTCCCCACGCCCACACTCAAGGTCATTTACAGTCTCCTCAAAGGCTTGCAGTTCAAGACCAAGGAGTCTAAGGGACTCGTCAAAGTGTCTCCGAGCGGTAAGGGGCTGAAGTATGGCAAAAGATGGGAGGATGAAGATGGGAAGAAGAATGGGCAGATAGGTTAAGATCCAACAACTTCTTCTCCGCCCAAGGCGCTGAAATGATCTTGTATAACTTTGAGCCGCGCTTATCTCCAAGTTGAGTGGACAAATAGATCAGTTCTTTTCGATTATTTCTGAGGGTTGGGGTTAATGGTAACACAGCCTGACCCCCCCCTGCAAGACAGTGGAGATGACGCTAGCGGCAGTCCAGCTGATGATGAACGCGTTTTGAACACGTCGTCAAGTTCCACTCTTGCATGTCTCAAACTCTCACGTTTCTTGTCAGAGAGCTGAAGACTAAAAAATGGATATCGCCAATCTTATCAATCCCGTTGATAACGACCCAGCTCCGGATCCGAGACGTGAGCAAGCGAAGGGGGAGGAAGTCGCGGATGTAACCCAGAGTCCTGTGCAGCATGCCGATCCCCGTCCTGCAGCTGCACCAACAAAACTTGTGGTGCATGCCGCGGTACCAACAGTATTATCCAACAGCGCCTCCACCGCGGAACCACAAACAGACCCTGACTTAAAGTCAGAGCCAGATGGAAAGTCAACGGAGTCAACGGAGCCACCAGGCGCCGGAGCAAAGAGAAAAAGCCCGCCCTCATCCGCACAACCGAAAGCACCAGCCAAACGCGCCAAAACCCCTGGCGATTTGTCTCGAGAATGGCAGAGACAGTATTTCCAGGGGGTTCCCCTGCCAGAGTTCAAGGGGATCACGGCTGGTGAGCTGCTGCTGGGGACGGCGGGATATGTCGCTTCTCAAGCGCCCATCCAGGGGCAGATGAAGGTTGAGGTCATCGCTGCGGCGCCTGATCAACCATTGGGTGGCGCGATCAGGTTGAAGGGACTGCCAGAGGGCGTGCAGCCGGGCGAAGAGGAGATGATGGATGAGCTTGGGCAGGCGCAGGATGTGTTTTTGTTTCCGTTGAGACATGTTGGTAAGTCACTTACTCCTATCCTCCTCTTAAGTAGCCCCTTTGACTGATGGTGGAACAGAGGATATCTTCATCCTGCGCGGGAAATCCATCCAAAGAGAAGCTTGGAATATTCTCATTGTCCCCTCCGACGCCGTCGGTGCTCAACCGGTTCGGTGGTCACTGCCAGAGATGGTCTCGTTCAGCTGGACGGGAACATCTATGGGGAGAGAAAAGTCACAGGTGACGCTGGGGGGCAAAGCAGCCAAGAGAGTTGAGGAGGCGAGTAAAGACAAGAAGGCGCTCAGTGAGCTGCTGTGTGTGGATGTTCTGGAAGAGGCCTTGAATGAAGCGCTGGAGCCATATCAGAAGAAGGTGCAGAAGCTTGACGTGATTGATGAGTTCACAAAGTCGCTGAGGGCCGAAGTGCAAGCTACGCTGGGATCTGCCCCAGAGCTGAAGGGAAAGCCAAACGGTATGTCCTCTCTCTCGCTTTGCAGTCCTGGACCTGAACACAACTGACATCAACTAGGCAACCTCAAAGTTTACTCAGCTGGCATCCTCTTCAAGTCAAAAACCAGGACGCTCTACATGCCCTTCCGCATCATCGAAAGCGTAACCTTGACCGTGGCCTACTGCATGAAATTGAACAGACTAACCGGTCTGTCCATGGGTGTGCGCGTGAGGAAGCAGCCACGAGAGCTCGAGGTTCACGAAGCCTGCAGCGCAGAGACCTTCTACCTCGGTTTCAAGAAGATAGAACTAAAATATGTCCGGACGCTGAAACGATGGCTCGAGGAGGCGGGCGTTCCAAAACTGGAATTAGAGAAAGAGCTATACTATGACTACGCAAAGAACTCGATTACTGGAGGGTGTGAGCCATATGTTCTGCCACCTCCGTCTTCAAAGTCATCAAGTAGTACGGGTGTAACAGCCAAGTAGCAGCAGGATTCGGAGAAGAATAAGTACCGAGGTACGCGTTGAACTCAAATTACAACCAGTCTATAGTGAATCATTTACACATCTCTCTAGTCCTCTAGCCACCAAACTCAAATAGCGCCTCATCCGTATATAGGTACCTAACTCGGCTCAAAACTCGCGACTAGAAAATCCTTCCGCGCAAACGTCTTAAGCAGAGTAGCTGCTATAAGTGCACTGCACAGGCTCAACAGTGTCAATCGTCCTCGCCGAGAAGCCCAAGCAGCCCTCCTGACCAGCCGGCTTGTTAACCCCAGCCGAAACCCACACGTACCACGGCCCATCCTCACTGGGGCAAGCGATCAGACCAGACCCGTTGAACGTAAGGTTGTCGTTCTCATCAAGTGCCCAACCCTTCACCTCAAAGTTCCTGCCCAGACCCTGCTCGCCCTTGTTGTAGTACTGAAGAACACCCTGGCCTGCATCCCATGTGTTAGCAAAAGTATCATGACAGCTGAGAAACTGCGGTGGTACCTACCCATGCCAGACCTGTCGGTAAAGAACGACTGCACCTTGCCGTCCTCGGGACCGTAAAGATACAGCTCCCCGTCCTTGATGTAGAAAACCGCGTCTCTCCTAGCAACGCCGTCGGTGCACTCGGCGTCGAGCTGGTCCTCGGGGAGGTTCAAGACGAGCTTGTTCTTGGACGCCCCGGCGGTGCCGAAGTGCACCGGGGAGGCCGAGCGAAGGGACATGATGCCGAACTTGCGAGGGGCGGTGTCGCGGGGGACGCACCCGGCCGAGGCCGCGGCGGCGAAGAGGGACAGGACGACGGTGGTGAGCTGCATTGTGTTTGTTTGTTGGTTGTGGAGTTGTGACGTAGGTATTGATCGAAGATATAATCAAAAGCTGTCGATGGGAGAAGCTGACTTGATGATGATGATGATGGTAGATTAAAAACCCAGCAAACATCAGCTTCCCGTCCCTTTTATACCATCACAACCCAGCATCATCGTCTCCAGCCTCTCCATCTCCATTTGTCGTATTGATGCCAATTGGCCACCAAGCCCAAGAGGATCTGCGTAGTATACGAGGTTTTTAGATCCGCAGAACACTGCCCAGCAAGCGATTCCAAGAACACGAGCACTAGCGAGTTAAACCCCATTCGGTGCTCAGTGCGACTCTTGCATCAAGATCGGGTGGTACAGTGGGAACAAGGCCCACCCGCGCTCGTATTTTGCCACTGCGTGCCCCCTACACATGCCAATGCCTACCTATTTGCTGGCCCGCTCGCCTGGCGGCTGCGGATGATTCGATCACGGGACAAGCTGTATGGATACATCAACGTAGTATTTTATATTTACGTAAACTACACCGCTCGCTGCCGACAAGTGTACCTATGGAGCATTCGGCGTGGAACCGAAACAACTTCCTATTCTAAACTGCGTACCTAGGTACGTCAACGGCTTTTATGCAACAAGCATATCTTTTCTTTCTTCCATGTCAGTCAAACATTCCTTGAGGTTCCCCCATCATTTCCTCAGAAGACCTTCCTTTCCGACACTTCCCACAGCCAGGTCCCAGCCGTAGCTTGTTCAACAATACACTGATTAACAGCCCCTCGATGCCCGGTTCAAACTGCACAGATGTTTGGTGACCAAACCCTGCTCGAGCAGGCTTCCAGGGCTTTTCTTTTCTGAGTTGGCTGGTAGCCGCCTTGCCCCGCAGACTTGCTCTGCTCCACCAGTATTCACAACATCTTAGACATCCTAAGACATCTTAAAACATCCTGTCCAACTTATCGCCTACGCTACCTTCGTTACTCGTCACAGCATCAGGTATCACTCGCCCCCGCTCGATCCCGTAAGCCCATATCCATTGTGTCAGAAAGGATCTCCTTTGTAGACTTACTGAGACCCTAAGTTTCGTCGTGAAAACAAACCCGCCTTTGTTTCGTTCTTTAGCGATAGACATCCATGGTAGCAGCGTCTGAGGACAGCAACAGCGATTCTCAACACAACAGAGTTTCGGGGAAATGGCTTTGGTTTGCCCTCCATAAGGCATTTGAACGCCTGTTGACTATCTTTTTAATACCTCTTCACTATCATCAAAGGCCTGGCTTTTGCGCAGCAGTTGCTCGCTTTTCGTCCAGCGCGTCGATCGGTATCATGGAGGGGAATCCAACTTGATTGAATGTGTCATAAACATACAAAATTAACCCCAGCCGCCGTTTTCCTATCCATGCCCCAATGATTTCATTAATCTTAACCCCCGAAGGATACTCGTCAGGCGTAACCATGGCAAGCGCAGATATCATGCCCCAATGCTAGCCCGTCCACGCATAAAGAAGCACTACATGACCTAACATAAAACCATGCTGATTATGTAATGGCAACCCTCCAGCACCTCTCTATTCATGCCACTGACGTGCCAGGTGTATCGATGTCACTACCGAATCCCCCAATCCTGACACAGGGGCTGGCCCTCCTTGGTTCATCCTCATCATCAATGGCCCTCGCACTCGCAGGCGTAAAAGTCCTGTTCCTCTTCATACCGCTACCGTAACAAAGTTCACCGACTGAAGTGCTTCTTGAACTGCTAGAGAAAAGTGGCTGGTCGGGAACTGCTGATGGTGCACAGTTTTCCACCTTATCGCTTCCACTGAAAAACAAGGCTCCACGGGCCCCAGCGTCGCCATTTGATGATGCCGCCGAGGATGACCGCGAAGAGTTGCAGGCTGCGGTTCTTGCGCCCGGAATAGGCGTGTCCAATGTGTTAGGATCCGCCAGCCCCAAGTGGTGTCGTGTCTCCTTCCGAGACTTGACTTCCGATGATGGAAGCGGAATTGGCTGGTTCAAGAGTGACTGTGTCAAGCTGGATGCAAGTGTCGGGGGTAGCAAAGACGCGTCATGCCGGTGCTGAGGCAAGTGATATTGGTGTTGATCCAAATCCAAGGTTGTGGGCGTGTTGGTAGGGACTTTCATGCCGTCAATCTCGTCCATAACAGCACCGTAGTCCGGCATGCTGACGTCACTTGTGTGCTTGCGCGGGTGAATAGTCGAGCTGGGCCAGAAAGGCTTGAACGAGTTGATTGAATCGCTCGACTGTCCGCTCGTGGGGATAGAGGTCATGGAGTTGACCCAATCCATGTACGCTGAAGATGTTTGAAAGGGGTCGGCATACGTGTTCACTGCAGCTGTGTTGGTACGAGGCAGCAGCGGGGTTGGAAACGTAGAGCTACCCATAAACCCCGAGGCTGCCTGGGATTGGAATATGCTATTCGGCACCGGAGGAGTAGGAAATCCTTGACTCTTGACATTTCGAAGAAGCAATGACTTTCGGCGTGGAGAATGGCAGTGCAGGTCTGCACCCTCGTCAGTTTGGTACGTGGGCACAGGCATTGGCGAGTTTGCGGGAGGGCGTCGCCACATAGAAGGGTTGGGCCATGCTATGCCATTGGTCTCAAGAATCTCTGCGCCATCATATTAGCCCTTGTCGATGATAGGGGTGGGAGGAGACGAACCGAGGGGAGCATGTTGAAAGGAAAATGCCACGACATTTTTGACCCTCTCAATGGGGACCGACAGTGAGTCCCGGGGAAAGCCTTCGCTAATGATGATTTTGATGCGACCAGTATCGTCGGCGGGACTCCAGTGGTTCTGGTAAATCAGTTCCCGGCGAAAAGGCGGGAATTTGAGTCGCTCGAGCTCGCCAGTCTTGGTGAATTCTATCCAAACATGTTACTACATGACAAACTCGTTGGAGGTGGCACACGCAACAAACCAAATGTGCTGGTGATAAGATGTGGGCCATTGACTTTGCGGTCGAGAACCGTCGAACTAGTTGCTAGTTAGGAGCGGGGCTTGTTCAACGGCGACGATAAACGCACGCGACCAATCGTCCGTCGACGAGAATCCGAGCCTCGTACTTGACAAGCTCTATGTGTTTGCTGTATGTCCGGGTGAACTGGCTGATCTCGGGGTTTCTCCAGCAGTGAAGGGATATCTGAAAAGGAGAGCCGGCAGGCAGACTCGGGACAAAACATGTCATCACTGGCATACCGGCCGAGCCGTGGATGTGGGAGAGTTCGACATCGGGGATCGCATGGCAGGCGACCTTGAATTCCTTGAAGGGGATCTTGGCGTCTCGGCCTGTCGGAAAGAGGATGACATCCCAATCGTCGTAGCGCATTTTGGGGAAGTTCGCAGGGGAGGATGGGCTGTTGAGAAGAGGGCCTGCTAAGACTTGTTCAATGATAATGGAGAGAAATGGAACTGGTTCCAAGAGAGAAGCAAGAAAAAGAGAAAACTGTCGAGGTCGATTCTGCAGCCACCAAGGCTGCCGATTCCAAGGAAACCCAAAAGAGAGTTGCGGGTGGAAATGGCTAATATCATAGCATCGGCAACGTCACTTCGTGGCCGCCCTGCAAGATGGTGGGTCCGCACCAACAGGTATCATTGAGTAGTTGCCGGGTGAAGGGCCTAGGGTGCCTGTTACTTTCTCTGAGAAGATACTGGAAGGCTGGAAAGGCGTTGACTCGGCTGGCCCCGGTCCCGGACGAGCTTAAGGTGGAATTCGAGGAATGCCGATTGGGTGCCGTGTTGGCGGAGAATGGGGCGATTCGGGTGCTGAGTTCAGAACTGTTTATTGCGGCAGTGACAGCGCCAGCTGAATGGACGAGGGAGCTGCGGCATGGAGCGGGACAACCTTGCTGCCTTGGTCTGGAATTACAGCGATCATACGCCAGTGTCGTCAAGGCTGCGGGCTGTCAGCTCAGTTGAGCACTGTTTGACAGAGATGGCAGGAAGCAGGGGGTTGTCGGTGCCATAGCGGAGATAGTAAAAGCTTGCTCGAGGGCGGAAACTCGTTGGCTATAACGGCGCAGGTAATTTAGGGAAGCTGCAACGGGTCCTATGTGCATTGTAAGAGGTTAAGAAAGTGGCATCAGCGTGCTGGCCAGACCTTTCCTGACGAGCATGAGTTCTTTCCACGCCCCTGATGCCCAGCAGGATCAGATCAAAGCTCTTACCAAGTCCAGAGCTTCATCAAAAATGGAAGACATGACCGATCGACTGCCACCCAGATCGAACTGGTCATCTATGCTTCTGGGAAGAGCCTAAAATAGACCACGAGACAACCTGGAGCAGCTGGTTGAATATGTTATTCTTCGACAAAGGAACTCAATTGCACAACTTAGGCCATCAATTAGCCGGATATTTACAACTCTTACGACACCCTACTTTAGCTTTAAGGGTCCTCGTCACCTTCCATTCTGGCCTGTTCTTACGCGTTAGCATAACTGGGACATGTTGGGATCCCAACATTATCACTTACGCGGATAGCACCCTCTCCACCAAGCTCCCTGACCAAACCGCCCTCAAACTCTCTGGGGTAGCTGATACGGTCGGGGTAGACCTGCTTCACCCCGAAGAGAACGCCGAGGAAGACCACAACGAAAGCGCCAATCTGCGCTAGGCCCTTACCAGGGCTTATCCATGTGTACTCGTAGGTGGAGAAAATGCCCAGAATATCGTTGTCTTCGTGCACCGGCTCGCCAAAGTTCCTGCGCTCCTGCTTGTCCCACCAGTCGGCGTGAGGGTCACGGAATTGGCGTTTGACGCGGGGAGGGTTGATATAGCCGCCGTTCTGCGCTCCAGTCAGCTTCTCCATGCCTCTCTCAACCCACGGCCTCTCCTCCACCTCCGTAACGCACCATGTCGGGATCCTCGGCCGAAGTAAGGTTCGGGTAGTCGGAGTCAGGGTACTTCTCGTCGACCTTGGTGCGGCCGACCATGGACTCGGGGAAGAAAGTTCGGGTCTGAATGAGGGGGAGTCGACGAGCCGCCAGCGCGGCAGTCCGGAGGGGCGCTGCCCGCACAATCCTACTGGAGAGCATCTGTGTGTAGAGTGTTAGCATGTCTGTATATGGGAGGGGAGAGTAATTGGTAACATGCCGTGGCGTTGGGGGTGCCGCAATGCGATAGTGTGAGGTGAGGTCTGATTGATGACGATTGAGTTTCGAAGCGAAGCTCTCCCCGGAGGTTTGGCCTCGCCTGTGGTTGGAGCTGTGGGTGCTGTGATTGGCTGGATTCTGTGGTTCAGAGGTGTCAAAGTGGACACCTCAGGCAACAATGCACGCAGCCCACCAAAAGCAGAGCAGAGGCCAAGCCACGGCGCGCCCTCACTGGAGCGGCCGCGGCAATCGCCTTTCAGTCAGGCTTGGTCGTGAGTTGGAATTTTTTGTCGGCTCTCAAAGTTTTGCTGACGACGGGCTTTTTCGACACTTTTCACGCCGCAGCAAGCACCACAGCGGCCTGGACATGCTGAAATTTTGACACGAGATTCCTCGCGACCGTCCCGTTCTCCTGACCGTTTTTTCGGCCTGCCAGATGCCAGTTTCGTCGAGTTCTCGGCTTTCTTTGCCTCGCGCCGTCCCTTGTTACTATGACAGAGATCGCGTCGCCGAGCCCAACACACGCTCTTCCGCCTGCCACTAACGGCGACAATAATGGCCACCACCACCATGACGAACCGTCCACCACCCATCCCGTGCCCGTCGATCTCGACCTCGACACGCCAGAGGCTAGGGATTCATCTAGCGGAATTAGTGAATTCGAAGATGATGAACAGGTCCTGGCCAAGCTCGATCAGATAAAACAGAATGCCATCAACCAGGCCCCCAAAATCAACGGCACCGACCACACACACGGCACTCCCACCACCAACGACGATGGCCCGCCTGCGAAGAGACGAAGAGTGCGAGACACGACCCCCAACAACACTATTCGCAAGCCCAAGATCGAATCCCCGCCGTGGAAGAAGGTAGAAGCCGAAGGTCCAACCAGGTTTATGGCAGAGGATGGTCGTCGCAAATCAGGGCGCATCAACCTGCTCCCCTTGGAGCTGCAAGCTGGAGACAAGCGGACAACGCGGGGAAAGAATCAAGCCAGTCCTCCGCGGAGAGGACGTGGGCAGGCTAATGGTATTGGAAGTGCAAACAGCTCAACCCCCGCTTCGGGGGGCGCATCGAAGCGTCCGACACCCGCCGGCAAACACGCAACTTCCAAGGCAACCACATCCAAACCTCCGCCACGAAAATCGTTGACCCAAGAAGTCCGGTCGAGTGCACGAGGTCGTCGACGATCCACATCCCCAAAGCGGCCTACCACACCTACCAAGCAATCACTTGGCACACGCCGCTCAACGCGTCGCCACAGAGACAATGACGATGAAGGTGGCAGCATCTCGCCTGGCGCTACACGTATTACCCCGCGTATAAAACTACGCCGTCCACCTCTAACTGAGTTGCCGTTGGTTCATCGAGACCAGGCAAACCTACGACCCAAGCTCGGCCCGTCATTCGAGGATTATATCGTGCGAGCGGCCAATATCCCCGTCGAAGAAGGTGGACTCCTCATCTCCGCCGAAGATGGTCCTCGATACACTGATAACCTCGTACAGGAGGATGCCTCCGTCATACTGCGGGTAGAGAAGGAGGTCGAGCCTGGCGGGCTGCTGGCAGAGGAGCGATGCTCAGTGTTCGAACCAGAAGCAGTGGAAGAGCCGCCAAGGCAATGGGCACACTTGGATCATATGACGAGGGCTATGAGCAACTTTCGCAAGCTGATGCTTAATGAGCAACAGCGGCACCGTCTCACGGCCAAGCGCATTGCCATCGCATGTGAGGCCGAGTGGAGGAGGCGAAACCCGCAGCCCAAGACAGCTGAAGAGATTGAGTTTGAGGAGCGAGAGAAGAGCAAGGCAAGATGGCGGCAAGTAGGGAAGGCAATAGTAGGAACATGGGAGAACGTCAGATTAGAGGTCAATCGTCGACGGCTTGTGGAGTGGGAGGCTGAAGAGCAACGGCGCGTCAAAGCTG
Organism: Triangularia verruculosa; assembly: GCA_033296885.1. Classification (NCBI taxonomy): domain Eukaryota; kingdom Fungi; phylum Ascomycota; class Sordariomycetes; order Sordariales; family Podosporaceae; genus Triangularia; species Triangularia verruculosa. The sequence goes on along the minus strand of MU864033.1, from coordinate 22,952 downwards.
CGCTGAACCAAGCAGTCAACCTCTCCGAGCAGAAGCTGCAGGCTAGGCAAGCACAATACGACGTCGAAGAGCTCTCAGATGAGGACGAAGATGATGACGAAGACATGGATTCTGATTTGGATGACGACGAGGGCTCCAAGGATGCTAACTCGGATGATGGTTCAGAAGCTGATGATGAAAGCAACATGACATCCTCAGAAGACGAAGATGACAAAGAATCCGTTTTGTCCGATGAAGGTTTGACGCAAGAACAACTGCGCGAGAAATATGCCAACCTTCCGGTATTGGAGTCCGAAGAGGCTGACGAATCAAAACTTGACGAGGGGACAACACCGGCCGATACTCCTCGCGGCGGCCCGACGGATATGGATACCAGCGATGAATCTGTCGACATGGATGACGACCTTGGTTCAACTGAAGAAGACTCAGACGATGGTTCGGATGAGGAAGACAGCGAAGAGTCAGACGATGAACCTGCTGGGCTGCTGTCGCTCTTCTTCAAGAAATCTGAGTTAAAGAAGCTCGAGGTTGAAGCTGCACCAGAGGAAGCCAAGGTTGAGGCTGATGAAGATGTGGAGATGGCCGAAACTGGTCCTTCAGATGTTATTGCGCGAGCCGAGGAAGTCGAAAGTGAGATGCGGGATTCAACAACGCCTGTCTTGGAGACTACCGCCGCAGACACTGTTGGAGGGGATAAGCCACAGAGTATTGTGTCGGCACAGGTCTCAGATGAGATGCCAAAGACCGTCGAAGGATTTGGAACTGCTGGCAAACCACTGCCGCAAGTGAACGGCACTGCCGCAGAGCTTCCACTGCCACCACCCCCAATATCACTCCAAAGTGATGCACAGCCTGTATATGAAGCTCCTGCAACAACCGACCAAGCGCAGTCAGTAACCCCTGGGGTCAAACCAGAGGAGCTTGGCGATATCTCTATGGCGGAAGCCCCTGCAGTACTTGAAGCCTCTGTTGGCCCCCCCACGGCACCCAGTCAGCACCACAGTCCAGAAACTGAACCGATGACAGCTGGCCACAGCTTGTCCAGAAGTCAATCGCCGAGAACCTCTGATGACACCAAACCAACCGAAGCAGAAACACCAGCATCCACCTCACAAGTCGAGCCCACGACAGCCGATAGCAGAGAACTTTCTCCGCAACAAGACACACCCAAAACAGAAATACCCTTCCTTCTTCGCGGCACGCTACGCGAATATCAACATCACGGCCTGGATTGGCTAGCAGCTCTTTATGCCAACAACACCAATGGCATTCTCGCTGATGAAATGGGCTTGGGAAAGACCATCCAAACAATTGCACTTTTGGCACATTTGGCATGCCACCACGAAGTGTGGGGCCCGCATCTTGTGATTGTACCAACAAGTGTCATGCTCAACTGGGAGATGGAGTTCAAGAAGTGGTGCCCTGGCTTCAAAATTCTCACATACTACGGCAACCAAGAAGAGCGTAAAAGAAAGCGACAAGGGTGGACAAACGACGATGTGTGGAACGTCTGTATTACTTCATACCAAATGGTGCTCCAAGACCAACAAGTATTCCGGCGCAGACGATGGCATTACATGATTCTCGACGAAGCCCACAACATCAAGAACTTCAAATCTCAGCGCTGGCAGACACTGCTTGGCTTCAATACGCATGCGCGCTTGCTCCTCACGGGTACCCCTCTGCAGAACAACTTGACAGAACTCTGGTCGCTGTTGTACTTTCTCGCACCGCCAGAAAATGGCGAGGGCGGCTTCGTCGACCTCCGGGAATTCCATAATTGGTTCTCCAGGCCAGAGTCACAGATTCTTGAGAGCGGACGGGAGCAGCTGGACGATGAAGCTCGGGCCATCATTTCCAAGCTCCACAAGGTCCTTCGACCATATCTCCTCCGCCGTCTCAAGGCCGATGTCGAAAAGCAAATGCCGGCGAAGTACGAGCACGTCGAATTCTGTCGGCTTTCCAAACGCCAGAGAGAATTGTACGATGGCTTTTTGTCTCGGGCTGACACCCGTGAGACACTGTCATCTGGCAATTACATGTCCATCATTAACTGTCTGATGCAACTGAGGAAGGTCTGCAACCATCCAGATCTTTTCGTTGATCGGCCGATCATGACTTCATTTCGCATGCAGCGTTCAGTCGCCGCTGACTTTGAGATTAACGAGCGCGTGGTGAGAAAGAAGTTGTTGACTGAGAAACTGATGAGCACGGTGAGCCTGAGCTTCCTCAATATGATTCCAACGCAGTATGAGGACATGTCCGCCTCCCATGCAGATCGTATTGCTCAGCTCAGCACGCTTCGAGTTTTCCCTGATTTGAGAGACGCTCAAAAGATTCGGGCCAACAACGCCTACCATAACTTGGACCCATCTTCTGTTAAGTCGAATATTGTGTATCTCGAAAGCGCCGCCAGGTGGGGCCGTTTTGAAGAGCTTCAGCATTGCGTCTATCTCAACGCTCTGCGTCGTCAACAACGTCCCATATATGGGAAGCGTCTCGTCGAGCTGCTCACACTCGACACTCATCGTCGACCATACAAGCAGCGACCGAAACTGCCCCAAAAGATCATGAGCTGGTTTGAAGAAGATTTGCACTTCTTGCACAGTGCGATCCCAACTCTTCAACAACGTGCAGAGTCGATGGAGACGACCATCACCAAGTTCGCATGTGTCACTCCAGCAGTTGTCACCGGTGACCTCAACAAATATTTGCTCGGCGAGAAAGGCATCCAAGCATTTGAGGAGGCAGACCTGAGGCTCTCAGCACCTGTCAAGTACGCGCCCTACATGCCGAAAGAGCGACCGGTGGATCCATGGCACGAAGCTCGGATGCGTCTAAGTATTCAGTTCCCTGACAAACGTCTCCTACAATACGACTGCGGCAAGCTTCAAGCCCTGGACAAGCTCCTGCGCAGGTTGCAAGCTGGCGGTCACCGTGCACTTATCTTTACCCAGATGACCAAAGTCCTTGACATTCTCGAGCAATTCCTCAACATCCACGGCCACAAGTATCTCCGTCTTGATGGCGCAACAAAGGTCGAGCAACGCCAGATCCTGACGGACCGCTTCAACCACGACACCCGAATCACATGCTTCATCCTTTCTACTCGCTCTGGCGGCCTTGGTATCAATCTGACGGGTGCCGACACTGTCATCTTTTATGACCAAGACTGGAACCCTGCCATGGACAAGCAATGCCAAGATCGAGCCCACCGTATCGGTCAAACACGCGACGTACATATTTATCGCCTTGTCAGCGAGCACACCATCGAAGCCAACATTCTCCGCAAGGCCAGCCAGAAGCAGATGCTCGACGACGTCGTCATTCAAGAAGGCGAGTTCACAACCGACTACTTCAACAAGATCTCTGTCCGGGACGTCATCACTACGAGTGGTGAGATTTGCGCCAACGAAAACGACGTTGCTGCCAACGCCGCCATGGATAGAGTCCTTGGTGGAGTGGAGAGCACCAACCCACGGAACGTTGGTCGCGTCCTCGAGCAGGCAGAAGACAAGGAGGATGTCGCTGCTGCAAGGGTGGCTGAGAAAGAAATACAGGAAGACGAGGCCGATTTCTCCGAGCAGCAGCCTTCTGGTGTCTCTAGTGCAAGGAATGGGACGCCGAGAGAAGGGACAGAGCCGCCGGCATCAGCAAAGACCAAGCCATCTGGTCTTGGGTTGTTTACTGAGTCTGCTGCTGATGGTGATGTTGCAACGGAAGAAAAGGAGGTCGATTACAATGCCTGGGGTGAAAGGATGCAAACCATTGATGATTACATGCTCAAGTTCATGACAGTGGCGCTGGAGGGAACGCCGTTGGATCTGCCAAAGGATCAAAAGAAGAGCAAAAAGAAGGGGAAAGACACGAGGAAAAGGTAATACCACACATAAGAAAGAAGGGAAAGTTGTATGATATGGGCCATCCGTTCAGTATTGTGTTTACGATGAAAGAGAGATAAAGATATTGAGTATTGCTTTTCTGGCTGGAAGACTAAAAAGGAACCTGGAATGGAAGAAAAGAAAGGCGGCATTTGTGTATCATTTAGATGAGTGAGTGGAGTCTGGGATGGTATTATTATATTGGATCACAGCAGGGGGTTATCATTATCTATGTCTTGTTTAGATGGAGAGGCCAGAATATTATATCATCGTCTTGGGTTGGAGAAGAGGAAAAGACAGCATGGAATGGGGGATTCTAAATATAAATTATGAATACAGGAGGTCAACCCCAGCCGACTTGCCTTGCCTCCACCCGGTGATAGCATTGCCTTGTCACGCTTGAGGCCGCTCTGTGGGAAAAGAAAAACCATCAGGGTGGCACATGGTCAGCTGGAGGTGGCAGCAAGCCCCAGCTTTACGACTTCTGGATCAGCTTAGCAATACGGGCCGTCCCTTGCGCTCATGTTGCAGATCTGTCCTGGGGAGCAATAGACGGATTTCCCGGCATTCGAAGCGACCGCACGTGAACGGACAAGGAAATACGCAATCCTTTGACGCTGCAGCAAAAGGTAGGATCGTATCTACTTGATCCCCTTGCGCTCCTTCCAGATGTTGATCCCAACGCTTAACCTGCCCGCTGAGTGCGGGAAACCCTTGGCAACTTGAGCGGGGGGCAGAAAGGACAGGATCAAGTTGAAAGGCACTTGCTGTCTTTTGATCTGACTTCCTGGTCAGGCAGGTGCTTGAAATTGGGATCGGTAGATTTCCTGCCCTGTCGATAACCTTTGTCATTCGACACTCGCCATCTTCGGCAAATGTGTTCTTGGGAAGGAATAGGGGAAAGAGTATAGAGTAGGTGCAGGGAGAGCACTTTGGTGGCGAGTTGGTGGATTGGTCTAATAAGGGCTTGCAGGTTCACCATGCTAGTGTGAGTAGAATTGGATTGTCTGGCCTTTACCGGGCGCCGGATAATTGAGCATTCAGCCCTTCCAGGATAGAAACAATGTAGGGTTACAAATTTATTCAGTCTTGGACCTTTAGTTTCTGGTGTGTAATGGGCGATCTGCAGATCTCAGGATCTGATGTGACACCTGCAAGTTACCGATAGATTGTGTACCCACTCCATGCAACGGTGGAAGGACGAGACTGGGGAAGAAACCATGTGTGACTGGCCTGAGATTCGTTGCTGCTGTCTCAGATCTGGCAATCTATCATGCGGGGTCGAATAGATTATTTGAGTGTTGTCGAGGCATCTGAAGACAAAGCCTCGGCGCCGGGTTTCCACTCACGGCTCCGGTGGGTGGAGCTCGGTGATAAGTGGAGCTTTTGGGGATGCGACCGGCCGCATTCCGATGCTGGTGTCCGGGTGTTTTTATCTGCCGGAGGGATGATTTTGTCGGGTTTGGGAACCACCCGGTTTGACCGTAAGGGATTGCAAGGAAGATGGAAAAGCAGGATGATTGGACTTATAAAAATAGAGATGGAACTGTGGGGGTCGGAGACTGTATTGGCGTGACTCTTGTGTTGCTGCAACTCGAGCCGGGCTTTTGCGGAGCCAAAGGAACGAGCAAGTTGGTAATACTGTGATGATACTGATACTGTGAGATGTCTATGATCACAACTTTTACTTCGATATTGAACCCTGGACGAGGTCTGTGTCACATGTACCAGATTCGGTTCCCAACTTCACTGAATCACAACAACAAAGAGAGGACGAGATCTGGTTGGCTGGCTCCTCGGATTGGGACATTGCCGGACCCGCTTTCCGAGAAATTCGCACTTTGGCCTATCAGAGCCCATAAGGCTGGATTGCGAATTGGATCTGTTCGTTTGTTCTTTTGGCATTTGCTGGAATCGAATTCTTCGGAAGGGTCGGGGCAGCTGATGTTGGGATGAGTCATCAAAGTGAATGGAAATGGTGCTTTTGGGGGACGGTTTCTGCTCGATGCTGAGGCGCAGTGCAGCAACAAATACGACTGCATATTCGTTCGCTAGAACTGTTTGTCGTCATCGCCTCTGACGAAAATGTTTCCGACAACTCTTCGGCAAGGTTCCATCAAAATGGCGTATGCATGGGTGAGTGATTGTGGAAGGATGTCAGAGTATCTACCCAATGCAACGTCTCGGTCTCTTGGATCCGATGGTTGGACGGAGGTGCAAACAAGACTTTTCCAGATGGGCGGATCTGCCCCTGCCGGCATCTTGGCTTTGACCGAGACCGACGTGTTGGGATTTGGGGGCCCGGAACTTTTGATGCAGCTGAGGCGGCATTGCATAAGGAGGCTCTTGGCGCGACTGCCGTTTGCGACAATGTCTAGCTGTTTCAGTGCCCCTCTTGCATGGCTGCCATCCGTTGTTATCAATCAGTGCCATTCCCAACAGGCGCACTTCTTGCCTGATCTCACGATCGGCCCAAAATTCCTCCGTCTGTCTTTGACAACTCGTCGGTACACACGTCAACAGTCTCTTTGAGCCTGGAACCCAACCTACGGGTACTAGCCCCACGTCCGGTGACACTCTAGATTGGTCATAGATCCAAGTCACTCAAGTCCTGGGCATCTTGTCTCGGGGACCTGCAAGCCGGCAGGCGTGAGGGCGCTTTACCTCTGCCGCTTTCGCGATGCCCGTCTCTTTAAGGCCCCCAAGATGTCTCGGCATCAAGCCACATCGATTAGGGTCGGGGTGCGGTACAATTTGTATCTCCAGTGGTACATTTATCTCCGGTCCGCTGAGCTGACCACACTGAAGGCACAGCTCCCAGCTCACGCTCGGCTGCTCCCCCCTGTCCCTAAAAAGACCCCGGGTACTTTTTTTTCTTTCATAACAATCCGAGCAGCCTAAGGAGATAAAATAAAGTCACCTCCCATTCGAAGGCCCGCTTCTTCTTTTGTCATCTTGGATCAGCTTCCCTTGTTCATCACTTGTACATCTTTCATTTTTAGCCCACCCCGAGAACCATCCACTGCACGCCAAACACCACACCCATTGGATAAGCAACCATGGCTAGTAATTCGCTGGACAAGCCGGCGGCAGACGGGTTGGCGGCCGAGTCACAGGCCCCAACTGTCGCCCCGAGTTCAAAGAGCATTTCAGACGACGAGAAGGCTTCCAATTCGGGGGATAGGACAGACATTGACGCCGGCTCCTCGACAGATGCGACGGAGAAGGCGGCCAAGAAACCAGAGGTCATAGCAATAGCAGCCGACAACGAGAAGACAGACAACACCCTCGCAAAGCACCCCACCGCTGCGTCCCAGGCTGGAAGCAAGAAACTCGAGCCTTCCAAGACGAGAGAAGATGGCGAGGAGTATCCAACAGGCATCAAGCTCGTGGCTATCATCACTGCCCTGTGCCTGAGCGTTTTTCTGATGGCTCTCGATAATTCCATCATTGCCACAGCCATTCCCAAGATTACCGACCAGTTCCAAAGTTTGCCAGACGTTGGCTGGTATGCCAGTGGTATGTTTCCACCACCCCCTTCAGCTTGAGCCTCCATACTGACGTGACTTTGCACCAGCCTACCTCCTCACAACAGCAGCCTTCCAGCTCCTTTTCGGTCGCTTCTACACATTCTTCTCCATCAAATGGGTCTATCTTATCGCCATCTTCATTTTCGAGGTCGGGTCCCTCATCTGTGCCGTCGCCAATAACAGCGTGACTCTTATCATCGGGCGCGCCATCGCTGGTGTTGGCGCAGCTGGTATTTTCTCTGGCGCCCTCACCATTCTCGCGTACAGCGTCCCCCTCGCCAAGCGCCCCATCTACACTGGCGCAATCGGAAGTATGTACGGTCTCGCCTCCATCTCTGGTCCTTTGATGGGTGGCGCCTTCACTGACCATGTTACCTGGAGGTGGTGCTTCTACATCAACTTGCCCATTGGAGCTGTCACCATCGCCGTCATCATGTTCATCTTCCCCGACCCGAAGAGGGAGACCAAAAATGACGATACGCTCAGGCAGAGAATCATGCGGTTCGATCCGTTTGGCACTCTTGTGTTCATGCCGGCGATTATTTGCCTGTTGCTTGCGCTTCAGTGGGGTGGCACTCAGTACCCTTGGAACAATTGGAGAGTTATCTTGCTCTTTGTGTTGTTTGGTGTGTTGATTGCAATCTTTATTTGGGTGCAAATCTATCAAGGAGATCTGGCTACGGTGCCGCCGAGAATTGTCAAGAAGAGGAGCGTGTGGAGCTCTGGGTTCTTCATCATGATGATTGGTGGTGCTTTCTTGGGAGCGGCTTACTATTACCCGATTTGGTTTCAATCTGTCAAGGATGCGTCGGCGGTTGGGTCGGGCATCATGAATTTGCCGATGCTGATCTCGTTGGTTCTGGTCAGTGTTATGGCCGGAGGAGCGGTGACGGTTTGGGGATACTACGTGCCTTTTATGATTGCGTGTTCGATCCTGTCGAGTATTGGCTTTGGGTTAAGCACGACGTTCACGCCGGACTCGAGTGCGGGAGTGTGGATTGGGTATCAGATTATCATTGGTGCGGGTATTGGTATTGGATTTCAACAGCCGCTTATTGCGGTGCAGACGGTGTTGAGCATTGAGGATGTGCCGACGGGAGCGAGCTTGATCATTTTCTTGCAGACGTTGGGCGCGGCTTTGTTTGTGGCGGTAACTCAGAATGTTTTCACGAACAAGTTGGTGGAGAATGTTGCGAAGTATGTCCCGGACATCGCGGATCCGATGATGATCTTGACGGTCGGCGCTACCAGTGTTGAGAATGTTGTGGCGCCGCAGAACTTGGAGGCGGTTACGTGGGCGTTCAATGATGCTTTGACGCAGACGTTTACAGTGTTTACGGCGTTGTCGGCGATCAGTATTCTGGGAGCGGTGTTTGTGGAGTGGAATAGTGTTAAGGGGAAGCCGGTTGAGATTGGGATGGCTTAAGGGGCAGATGGTTTGGTTTGGGGTGGGACATGATAATACTTTTAATGTTTTCTTTTGGTAATATCCGATAGACGGACGGGTTCAATGGTTGGATATGGGTCATCTGGCGATTAGATGTAGGTTAGTGATTCGGGATGGGGATGTGATACCAAGTACTATGAAGATACAAGAAATCTCGACTTTTGTACAATTGATGTTCGCCTATTAAGAAAAGAATTGTGACAACGCTGGGCTATTTAGTTCATCGTCTCAACCGAGTGATCACTACGAGGATCTGTCCATACCTAGTTTCTCGTCAAGTGGCAGAACTTGCTTTCTCGTCAAAAAGACATGGTTGTTCACAGTATGACATGCTCCAACAGCCCCGTTGGTTTCGTCATAGAGTAAGCGCCATGACATGTCTGAGCAACATTGCTGGGATACAAGTGCCGTTGGCCCCGAACGCCCTCCCCAAACCGCAGTTAGAGTGGCTTTGCTCCCGGCCATCTTGTTGTCCTAAGCTATCAGCTGGGCCTCAGCACGGACTTGCTGCCCGCCATCTGACCAGGCCGGAAGACATTTCGCCCAGGTAGTGAAACAAGGTTAGAGCAACTCTTGAGAAGTGCCTTCTAAGGCTACTCGTGCGATTGGGTAAACGAATCCGTTAGAGGCTAATCCAATGAACTAAAATGATCAAGTGAGCCTCGCACGGGACGGCGTGCCTCAAGTTCAAGACTACCGTGGCAACGGTTTTAGTAAAATCGCCTGTCAACTAGATCCCGCGTATCGTATTTTCCGATGATTGTAGACGCAAGGGGGTTTGGTGTAGACACCCACATCTGGCATATATCTACCCGCATGCGCTCACGTCCGAGCAAACCCCCCTCGCAATGCTGCTCCATTTTTATACCTTCTCATCTCAACACTTCTTTTGTCAACTGATGATTAATGAGCAATGACCTTTTGGCGCTTCCTTTCAGCAACAGCAGTAGCGACCCTACTCGGCACCTTCCAATCCCTTGCATCACGCTCCCCTCTTCCGATTCCCCACTCCACCCACTCAACATCAACGCGCAATCTTCAACCAAGACAGCCCCAAGCACGACTTGAGGACCAGCAAGTCAAGCACCCGAAATGCAATACCGAGTTTCTGGTTTCGATTTTACATACGCTTAATACCGCTGCGACGATCGAGAATGTCACGCCTGTGCCTGCAAAGGGCTCCTTCGGTGAGGGTCCGTCGGACCCTCCATACCCAGTCGACCCTACCAATCTACCTCCGTTATGCGCTGTAACACTCAAAGTCGATCACTCTGCTACGGCGAGTTACCGGTTCGGGCTCTTCCTGCCTGATGAGATGCTCTCGACCAAGAGGTTGTTGGTAGTGGGCAATGGAGGTTTCTCGGGTGGCATCAACTGGCTTGACATGTGAGCGCTCTTCCCATTACGTCTTCCTGCTTGCACGCACTGACGAATAAGCAAACAGGGCAGCAGGGCCGCACCACGGCATGGCCGCTCTTTCAACCGACACTGGCCACAACTCCACCACCACCGAGACGTCCTGGGCCAAACAACGTGCCGAGAAGAAGGAACTCTGGGGCTGGCAAGCAATGCATGGCTCCGTCTCTCTCGGGAAGGCAATCGTGCGTCGATACTACGAACAGCCCGACGATGAGAAACTCTGGACGTATTATAGCGGATGCTCGACCGGTGGCCGACAAGGGCTGCGTGAACTACAAAAGTTTCCGGACAGCTTTGATGGGGCGTTGATCGGTGCGCCAGCGTGGTGGACCGCAAGGTTGAACCCGTTCCTGATGCAGGTTGGGCTTTACAATCTCCCGGCTGAGGAGGCAAACCCCTACCACATTCCACAGGAGAAGTTTGTTTTGTTGGCGGACGAAGTCACGCGGCAGTGTGACGAAGTGGATGGGGTAAAGGATGGGATTGTCAGTAGCCCTGAAAAGTGCGAGTTTGACCTTGGGACCTTGGTGTGTTCTGAGTTTGAAACAAAACTCTCGGAGTGCTTGACTGTTGAACAAGCTCAGACGGTTAGCAAGGTGTACCAGGGGTGGGTTTCTCAGGATGGAGAACTATTGTATCCAGGGTTGACGCTCGGTTCGGAGGACCAGTGGTGGATCCTGATGGGGGGAACTGAACCAAGCCCGTTTGGGCTGGGATACATCAGAGACTTTTTGCTTGATGATGACGGCAAGGAGTTTGACTGGGCTGGATTGTCAACAATTGGAAGAGATATCGTCGACAAGGCACAAAGACTAGACCCCGGTCGCCCATCGGCTACCCAGTATGATATCTCCAACTTCAAGGACCGTGGCGGTAAAGTGATCCTGTACCATGGCCTGACAGATGGGTTGGTGCCGGAAAAGGGGTCTTCTTGGTACTACAACAAAACCCTCGACGCTTTTGGAGGTGATTTAGACGGTGTACGAGACTTTATTCGGTACTTTCAAATTCCTGGCATGGGTCACTGCTTCTCGACGTCAAATTGCAGACCGAATGCTCCATGGAACATTGGAGCGGCGTTTCAACCTGGGGTTCTGGGACGTGACACATGGTCAGTACCTGGATTTGAGAATGCCGAGCATGATGCGTTGATGGCACTCATCGCGTGGGTTGAGGAGGGACAGGCAGTTGACCAGTTGATTGCCACAACTTGGAAGAAGCCAACTGACCCAAATTCGGGTGTGCTGAAACAGCGGCCCATCTGCCCGTGGCCTGAGAAGGCTGTTTATGACGGGGTTGGTGATGTGAATGAGGCTGGGAGCTGGGAGTGTGCAATGGGAGAGGTGGAGCTGGTCCCAGAATTGCGGAGGCGGGTGGAGAGTGGAAAAAGGGGGTGGGTGCCAAGAGGCTAAACAGGATGGCCACGAGCTTATTTTGACGACGACTTTCTTGGGATCTTGCTCTTGGAGTGAAACCTGAAGGTTACCTACTCATGCATTTTTTATGCCGTTGAAGCGTCTTGCTGTATCCAAACGAATCATATAGAACACGCACAAACAACAAATAACAAGCACGATTGCCACCGCACAAATGCCTACGCTCAGGCAATTTATCGAGCAGTTACCCGCCTTGTGGGGTTTCCCTTGCTAGATATCATCTACAACCATCCATCACTTCTTGACTTTATGTGCATGTTTCCCAAATAAACTTCTTCGTCCTGAGAACCCAAGCTACCGCCAAATGCAGCAGTTAGCCTTACTAGACCAGGGACTCTCAAGATGTGTATCAAGACAGTGTACAAATGTCCTAGCTGCCGACTCGTCTTCCCACCATTCTCCAGGACCTATGCTTGTAGCCATGACCCTTGCGTTGGAATGGTTGGCTTGCAGTTTCACATCAAGCCTTCGGGATTTGGCGCCCAAGATGCTTGGTTTTGTCCGCAGAGTAGTTGTCCGTTGAGCTATGAGACTGTCGAGAGGCAGACGAGTATCCTTCAGGAATTTGTGGACGCACAAGCTCAGGGTAGGATGGGTGAACGGGCGCTTGCTGATAGGTGTAAGCTTTTATTCAGCTTCAATATGGGTCTTCTAGGATGGCATTAATGACCATGTGTTAGTACCAACGATGTTCACACAGTATAGCAACGAGACGATTGGCCATGACGAGGAGGAAGTGAGGAAGATGAGCGCGGGAGTAGAAGCTCTTGCGATGAATGATTCAGTGACTATTCAGGGAGCAGTTGGGGTGGACGACCAGATGTTTCCGGCCAATCTGCGATTTGGCCAGCTCGAACCAGCGCCTGTGGCCTGGGATGATATGGACCTCTCAGCCCTGCTTGACTCCATGACCAACGAGACAGCTCTTTGGGATCAGAAAGACACCCAGTCTGAACAATCCAGTGCGCTTCAAGAAGACAATAATAGTACTCTTGGTGTTGTAGATCATCCTGCAAGCAAAGAAGATCGGCATCCCGCAGACTGGACCGTCACAGCCGCACTCGAAGCTCAGGTCAACCCCCCCCATCCTGGACCAACTCACAGGAAAAGGGGTGGTAAGAGATCGCAAGTGCAGGCCACCGCCGTCGGACAAGCTGCCACTCCGTCCAACAATTCTAATCGCGGCGGGCTGTATCCTGCGCAATGGGATATCACGGCGGAGCTTCAAAGTCAGATTGCGGCTCTTACGGCCGAAGTTGCGGAGCAGACTAGTGTGCTCAAGCCAAGTGATAATCGATGGATCGAGTCGGAAAGGAAATTGTTGGCTCTCTTGAGGAGGAACCGGCCGATGATTACGCATCAGGATATTCATGACTGGTTTATTCCGAGGCATAGTGGGGCGGCGTGTGAGAGTGATTGGTCTAGGCAGAAGAAGGAGGAGGCTCTGAGGAGGGCTTAGGGGTTGGGGATGAGGGATATTTGATGATGTGGCTATCTTGGCTATCGAATAGGGGGCATGTCTATTACCGAGTAAAAAGAATTTAATATGTGGATAGCCCTTAGCTGAATACCTAGTTGCGGAGATGGAGTCTTGGAACGGACCTTTGAGAAACCCCTCAAGTAATCACGTCCATGCCCGCTTGCAACGACATGGTATCAACGTCCTCATTTTGATCTTCTGCACTGACGCCTGGAAACTTCGGCGGGCTCCAGACTTCGAGTTCGTGGTCTTGGCTCCCCAAGTCCAGTACGCGTTCTAATGATATATCGTCACCTCTCTGGCCGCCTTTCCTTTTGCTTCCGTTCCTCTGAGTGGTCTCCACCTTCCCGATTTTCAAAACCTTCCCGGACTCCCGGAAGCCTGTGACTTTCTTCGCTCCCTTCAGAATCAATATTCGAATCTGAATATCTACTGATCTTCCTTCTCAGCCGACCACTCTCAGACTCAGTCAGAAACGGATCGATGTAAAGCTCATTTCGTGCTCTGAGGTATTGCCTCCAAAGCGGCGTGTTGTCCCTCCACTGGCTGGCGTAAGCAATGGAACTGAAGACGAAAATGAAGCCCCGCTGTGCATCATCAGATATGATCTTGGAGTTAAGCATATGTATATTCCCGTTCAACAGCTTATCTTCCGTTGTCAGTGTAATTACATCTGTCGCTGCCATCGAAGACTCTGTGGATGCAACTCAACATTAACAACTCTTTGGCTGCACACCACCACAAAAATCTTCCTTTTTTACTCGGGCCTATCACGGTTCAATATTCTCGAGTCAGCCTTCCACCATGCAACAGGGTCACATCGGGGGCGGACTTGCCGGGAGATAAGACGAAGCTTGGAGCATTGCAACAGTCCTATTCGCTACTTTGGCCCACCCAGACACACTCACACCATGCGGGCAATTCTGGGTTTCATCCGCAGCATTGGCTTTTCGCTTCAGCTGAGATGTCTTCGATAACAACGAAGAGGTCAAAAGCCACGCTCCACCCCTGGTTAGGCCTCACTGATGCTTGGCGAGCAAAAGTTTCAAGGATGACGAGTAGCGCAAATGGAATTCGGACTCCTTACTCGTTTGCTCCTTTTGTTCTTTCTCACTCTTGCGAGAGCGGCTGGCAATGGAGATGACGGCACGGTCAGTGAGAAGGTAGGTTGGCAGTCTGAGCCCAACGGCCGCGGGACATTCTCTCTCATCTTTTCCTGCGTCGTCACCCTTACGCTTTGCGTCTTTTCAGCACTCCACCTCAATGTGCCGCCTGAATCCCGGAGCAATAGCTTTCGATTGCAATTTCTCGACAAGACGAAATGGGTTCTCTACGGAATCTTTGCGCCCGAGCTGGTTGTAGCCACAGCTGCGGCGCAGTTTATCATTGCTGCTTGGCTAAAGAAGGAGATTGATGCAGATGTCAAAAGCCGGAATGGAAACGGTCAGGTTTGGGATATCACACAGTGCTTTTATGCTGTTATGGGCGGCTTTGCTGTTGATCTCACCGATTTTGTTGGAATTGACGCTGATGGAAGACCGAAGCGATTTACCATCACCCCAGAGGGTGTTCGGCTTCTGTCATTCTTGGGAGATCTTCCTACCATCCAAGAGTCCCAGATAAGAGACAAAAGCAAAGCAGACTGGTTGGCCAAAAGCATTGTGTGTGCACAGGCTGGATGGATGGTCATTCAGGTTATTGGAAGGGCAGCAAAGCATATGCCGATCTCTTTGTTAGAGATAAACACCTGTGGGCATGTTGCTTGCGCGTTTGTCATTTACCTGCTCTGGTGGCACAAGCCTTTGGATATTCTGGTACCAACACTGCTCCCAGTCAGTGATGAGATGAAGGAGGCACTGGCACTGATGCACCTCTGCTCGCCACAGACAAGCGGCACAGACGAGCATGGGATCATGGACATCAGATGCTTTGTTCATGTTGCAGAGGGTGAAGATGATGAAAGAGTTTGGAAACTTCCGGAGAGCTATCCATCGCCAGTGCTCTCATCAGCTGAGCAAACACCTACTATTGCGGCAGAAAATGATGGCCAAGAAATGTCAGAGTTGAGGACCCATCTTTCCATCGGATCCCCTGGTTCTAGGGACCCCGCTGCTTTCTTGGGTTTTGGTCAGCTCTGGTCGGAATCAGACACCAAGAAGAAGTCAACAACAAGAAACAGCAGTTACCGTTACCAGTTCAACCTCAACGCACCGTCGATCTCTCCACAGTGTCTCGCTTACTTCAGAAACCCATATGACGGCTTTTCCATCCGACACAGCCGCTACTGCCGCCGCGGTTTCCCAGACGCTCAGCAGCCATCCGTGTCCCCGCGACCGCTTATACCCCCTGCTGTCCTCCAAACCGCTTCCCGAGCAGCCGACCGCTTACGAAGTCTCTGTGCTCAGCGCCCAGAGTATCAACCGTACTACTTCACCCTCGGCTTTGGACCCAAGCTGGCTCACTTTTTCGGGGAAACAGACTACCTGGTCCCTCACATCGTCAACTTCCCCTCGTTACACAAGCTCTCGCTCGGGCAGGTAAACATCCACCGTGACCGTCTTCGCGCTGTCCTTGCCGCCACCGCAGCAGCTTATGGAGCTCTGCATTGCTCGGCCGGATTCAACAACTTTGAAACCTTCAGCTTCGTCACTGAGGTGGAAAAAACGCTGTGGGTCTACGCAGCGTTGACGATCACAGTGTCTGGGGTGTTATTGTGGGGGTTCTTCTCAGCGAGACAGTACTGGCCTGCCTTTGATGCTTGGGTTTCGGGGGTGAATCCTGCCATGCCGATCACCTTGACGGGGAAGGAGGGGAGGCAGCAGGGGAAGTGGGTTAGATTTTGTAGGACCTTTGGGGTGTATGTTGTGTTGGGGTGTTTTGTGTTGGCGAGAGTGTATTTGGTGTTTGAGGCGGTTGTGAGCTTGAGGAGTGCCCTGAGGGGGTTGTATGAGACGCCGGAGTGGACGGATTTCTTGCCACATTTGTAAGAAGAGTTGGACGTTTGGAAACTGAAGGTTGGGCAGGTGGTGATCGAGATCAGCTCACTGTTATAAAATTGCTTCGTGAGGGTTTACCTAGGCACATCCGGTACGGCAATATCCCGTGGCGGAGATGTCAGCTCAGGAGAGCATTGATCCCCTCTCTCGTCTGTCAGCCGTTTCCCACTTCACCAATCTGATTCCGTCATCCACAACCTTAAAAATTCTTATTCTCCCAGCAGATTCTGACTAAATACGGTAGCTAGTCTAGGAAGGTAAAGGCGGCTTAACAACGATGCTCTAATGTAGAACAAAGACTTCCATCCTCGGGTCCGAACTGTGTTTAGATACCAGAGAATCCCATTTGCGGTATTTCGACGCTGGTGATGCTGACATTGGCGGGAGCTTACAGAGTGTCGTTAGAAAGCACTTCCCAACCACCACGTAGTGTCCAATGTGATACGAACTGCTGTCGTATTCCCAATTGATAAATTTTGCGACGCGACCGGTTACCAAGTACGACGTCTCAGCAAATGGCACTTTGCCAGGACCATCATTCGCAGCATCGAATGCGCGTCTGATCTCATCATCCAACCTTGTCACCCTATCGCCCCTCCATTGTTCGGCAGGTCGTAGTACCAGAACTACATAACTAGTTCCAATTTCCACCAGGATGTCACCCTTCTTGGTTTCAGGTGGAACAACGAAAACAGGTTGCGCACCTCCCTCCTCATTTAGGCTGCCCAGCACAATCTTGTTTCCAGCGAGGTAGTTTGTAGAGTTTGCACCCAGGTACTTAGCCACCTCGTCATCTAGGGCATCGAAGAGGGTATCCGAATAATCGATAGAGAAGGGTCCGTTTAGATAATCCCTTTTCCTTGCTTCTAGTACGCGGCTACACAGCTGCTTGTGAATCCATCTACCACTCCAAGCGTTTGGGGCCCCAACATCCCGGAACCTCTCCCACTGACGAAATCGACGGTCGTGATCAGTTTGATACATGACGCTCGATGCTTCCTGCGGTGTATCCGGCACAGCCAAGCTGATCGTTCTAACAACCTCAAGCCTTCTTCCAGTGAAACACAAGGTCCATGGGCTCTTGGTTGTCACGCAATGTACGCCCCTGATCTCAACATCTCTCACCGAAACCTCGTCATCAGCGCGATAGTGGGTTTCGGGCCCATGCACTGATGTCACGTTGTACCTCCGTGCTGTAGATGTCCAATCCGGAGCCCATGATGCTAGCGACGATCCGCAAAGTCCTGGCTTGAAAGTAAGGGCTTCAAAGAAAAGAAAATCGATATTTGAAGTTCCAGCCATGTAGCGGGCTACCTCGTTGAAGAGTGTTTCCACGCTCAGTGTGTAGTCGACGGCAAAATACTTCTTCCACACATTTGGGTCGGAGGTGATGCCAAGGTTGGCATAGATGAGGTCTCGGGGGTCTGTGGCTTGGATTCCCCTCCTAGCGCGAAGAATTGAGGACAGCGGTGCAGTATATTTCTCAGCCTGCCTCTCGTTCATTTTGGTGAAGGGGTTGACTTGGGCCGCTTTGCCTTCCAATTCCCACTTCGAAGATTTATCTTTGCTGATCTGAAAACGCATCGCTTTGGTGACGTAATCCAACCCCAGAGTATTGGAGATATCAATCCACCTTGCTCGGTACGGCCCGCACTGAACCCACGGATCCTGGGAAAGGACTAACTCCTGGAACACCCATGCTCTTGTGAACCATGGGGCAGCGAAGATGCGATTCCGCAAACCCGTGAGATCTTCCGCGTTGGTCGCTTCTCCCCGGCTTTGGCCCATTGGTTGTAGCGCAAGGGATGCAAGGGATTCAATAATGGTTTCAGGTTCAAATCGTGGCTGAAAGCGCGCAAGGAAAGCGTGGATCATTGGATCAGAAAGTCCCAAGTGAATGATAGTGTGGTTCGCGGCACGGTAGATGTCGCCCATCATGGAGACCTGATGGCTCTTTTCGTTGTCGTCAGTTTGATTTATGCATAGGGCGTCGGCCCATATACGGCGTGGTCGGGTATAGTCTCGCATATCGCGAAGTGCGGCATCCAGAGTTGCCGTAACGCCGACGACATGATCATCCAGGCAGACGTTGCAGCTCTTCTCACTACCGCCCCAGCAGTAGGATAGGGCAGTGTATGGCTCCATGAGGTTGTAAACACACTCAGAAATGGTTGTATGAATCAAGGATCCTTTGAGGTCACTATCGCGACTTGCAGCTGGGTCGAGTCGAAGGAGACGAATAGAATCGCGGCAACGGAGCGGTTGATACTGAAATTTGTCCATTCCGAACAAACGATGTGAGTTGTACTGGTGTGCCAATAGCTGTGAAGTTACTAGAATGGCGTGCCTAGCGTTGGATAAAGCGGGAAATGGTGGCATGATGGTTCTGCCTTGCTCTGAGGGGGTTGGGCATTAACTTGGAGCCCAGCCCCACATGAGCCTACAACAATGCCCGATTGGAGTAACGGCTCTGCAATACCTTATGTACCTAATGCACACATACCCTCTCACACAACAGACAGCCATTATTATTAGGGCGCTGAACAGAAGAGCTCGCCGAACTAAGGCTTATTCCAACCCGACGGAAACGACGCGGATATTCGCAGCCGGCCTAGCAGATATTGAGAAGGTATTAGCGCCTAAGAAAAGAAGTAATCCCGGCTAGAAACTGCTAGAGTATTATTACGACTTCCTTCCGCTTTTTAACCGTAACGAAGCGGACCGCTTACCTCTATACCGAACCGGAATCGATTATGCTATCCTGCTCGAAAAGGATAGGAACGGCAAAGAGAAAGTTCCCCCCTGAGGGCTTTTATATGGAATGTCCTAAAAGGAGTTGATTATACTGTAGAAAATCCTTACTAAATTACTCGAAAGAACTTTATCCGAGCTAGTA
Organism: Triangularia verruculosa; assembly: GCA_033296885.1. Classification (NCBI taxonomy): domain Eukaryota; kingdom Fungi; phylum Ascomycota; class Sordariomycetes; order Sordariales; family Podosporaceae; genus Triangularia; species Triangularia verruculosa. The sequence continues at coordinate 3,867 of MU864033.1, read as the reverse complement.
GTTTACTAGCGTTAGCGCCTATTTTGTTTGTAAAGAAGCTAGGGGGAGGTTTATAATTTTGCGTTGATTATCGGGGTCTTAATGCGATAACCCGTAAGGATAGATATCCTCTTCCTTTAATAAGTGAAACTCTGAGGTTATTATATTAAGTAAAATGGTTTACTAAGCTAAATGTTATCGCCGCGTTCTATAAGATTCGGATTAAGGAAGGAGATAAATAGAAGGCTATATTTTGTATTAAATACGGGCTATTCGAATAGCTGATTATTCCCTTCGGCTTTATAGAAGTATATGTTATATTTTAGAGGTATATTAATAATATACTACGAGAGTACTTAGATAAATTCTATTCGGTTTATATCGACGATGTCCTTATTTACTCTAGCGGCTCCTTATCCGATTACCGGAAAAAAGTCCAAAAAGTATTAGAAAAGCTGTAAACTATAGGATTATAGATAGAGTCGATATACTAGATAAGTGCGAATTCGAAGTTAAGAGCGTTAAATATCTTAGATTTATTATCGATATAGGAAGAGGGATTTGTATCAACTTAAAAAAGATTAAAGCTGTATAATAGTAGTAGCGACCTCGTTTAGTTAAAGGAGTACGGAGCTTTATCGGATTCGCTAACTACTATCGAGCATTTATACCCGAGTTCTCGGAGATAGCTCTAGCTAACGGCTTTAACCAGAAAAGGGGTCCCTTTCAGTTGAACTCTCTAGTGCGAAGAAGCGTTCAAGACGCTTAAAACACTTTTAATTAGCGCGCCAGTACTGGCCCAGTCGCACTTCTCAAAGAAGAGCAATCCCGCTAAGTCCAACTACCCGATATATAATAAAGAACTGTTAGTAGTAGTTAAGTGCCTAGACTAATAGGACGCGGAGCTCCGGAGCGTAGCTTATTTCGAGATTTGGACTGATTATAAAAACTTGGAATACTTTAATAAAAAAAACGGTAACTAAGTGAGCGGTAAGTACGGTAGGTAGAGATATTGGTTCGTTATAATTTTACGCTTAAATACTGGTTTAAAAAGGATACTGTAATACTGGGCGTTTTGTCGAGGAGAGAATAGAACTTACCGGCATTAAGCTAAAATAACCGACTTACTGGGAGATACTTTTAGTTACTTAGGCCTGCGAGGAATAAGAGTTTTAAGATTAACGGGGCTGCCTTAGTTAGAAAAGAAGTAACTACTAGAGCGAGCGCTAGCTTCGTTAAGGGCGGAGATCAGGATAGGAGCTACCTAAGATACCGGCAGGTCTGAAATAGATACAATAACAATAACAATAATAACAAGATAAATCGGACCCGCCAGAAAACCCCTTTAACAAGGAGCCTTTAAAGAGCTTATAGGACTAAGGATTAGAAGCTAATAACCGCTATTGGTGGATCAAACGTATGGTTTTGGATGGAGAGCGCTAACTACTCCTATAGTGGGGGTTATTAATATCTATTGCGGAATGTTCTATCGACGAAGGAAAACGCTTATATTAGAGGGACCGAATATGGCTTTTTTACTTTGAACCGCTTTGTATCCGGGTTATTTAAGAGATGTACGGCTCTGCGCTGGCTAGCTATCCTGGAAGGGATATGATAAAGACCCTTATCAGCCGAAAGTTTACTTAGCCGGGCCTGAGTCAGGATGTGAGGAGATTTCTAAGGAATTGTGATATTTATGGAAGGATAGCTGTGTGGCGGGAGAAACGAAGAGGATTTCTGAAGCCCCTCCCTTTTCCCGATCGGATCTAGTTAGAGCCTTCTATCGACTTTGTTTCCGGATTACCCCCATCGGGCCCTGATAGAGTAACCGACATTATGGTAGTTATAAATACCTAGACTGTCTAAAAATGTGATCTTCGAACCTATGGCATCTACGACGGTAGGTGAAGTGATAGATCGCCTTATCCGCTGCTTGATCCGACACCATGGCCTACCGAGGGCCTGGCATCGTCTTAGACAGAGGACCCCAGTTCGTGAGCCGCATGTGGGCTAGGATATGCAACCTGCTTCGGATCAGACGACAACTATCGACAGCAAATCATCTGAGACGGACGGAGCCACGGAGCGGATGAATCAAGTCCTTGAAGAATATTTACGCTCCTACACAACCTTTTGGCAAGATGACTGGGCCGCACTTCTCCCCATGGCTATGCTAGCCTTTAACAACCGCGATGCAACCTCGACCGGCATCGGCCCCTTCTTTATGACCCATGGCTATAATGTTGACCTCCTGGCCTGAAATGTCTTCATTGTGTGTCAACAAATGCAGCAAAGCTAACAAGTCCCTAAAGCATTCTATTATATAAATTAAGTAGTCCGATCTGATTACAGCAAAGTTAAAACTAATATATTGAAACATGTGCGTTCTCCTCCTCCGAGAATTGGTTGCATCGAAGGTCTGGAAGAGCTCGTTACCTCAAAATTCAATAGAATTCCACTTTTCATTCTCCTTCTATTTTGTACCAAGCTGAAACACGCGTAAAGAGCACCATGGCTGACCGAACTCTCAAACGCCCCTTCTCCAAAGTCAGCCCCGCACTCCCCCTAACCTCCGCACACCAGTCCTCATAGTAGGCGCCAGTCCCTCAACCTTTTCCCCTGTCCCTCCATTCCCAGAAGTTAGATACCCCAATGGGGACTCTTTACCCGTGGGCAAACGCCATACTCTTTTGTTTAGAAAGGATCCTCGGGATTCAACGGTCTTCCAGCTGTATGGCGTCTTTTGTAACTGGAAGGCGAAGTAGCATACTATAGAATTCTGCTGTCTGAATAATAAGCACGGCTACTAGCAACTTTATAACGTCACCTTCAGTCAAGCCTAGTACTAATACGACACCGACACTAACGACGACAACTATAACGTCTACAATAAGTAGTATCGCTATCATGAAAAAAGTAAAAACTAGGCCCATATATACCAGAAAGCATTATCAAACTACAGTATAGTATACCCTACTACACTATATAGCATAAAGTGCTTAAAAATTGCTATAAGATTCGGACTTCCGATATACTTACGTATACTTTAATATAAACGCTATAAAAAGCTACGAAAAAATATGAAGTATTATATAAAGTATATTTAAGTTATAATAAAAAACTCCTATATATAAAAAAAATATTTATAAAGTATTTTTTAATTTATTAATTATAAAACTAATAACTTTTATATTAACCGCTATTAAAATATTAATAAAAGCCTTTAAAAATATTAAAAAATATACTACCTTAAATTTACTTTTTACTATATTTAATATAATATACTATTATTAAAATAGGTATGACTTATATATAGGCCTAAAGGCCCTATAACGGTATATACTTATAGTGCTTATATTATAGCGGAATTATTATATACGTTACTTATAGCTTACTACTGGGGTATTAAGGCTATAGTACCTTATAGGTATTATATAATAGAGAATTAATAGGTAACCTTTTATATTTATAGCGCTAGCCTTTTATAATTTAATTATATTCTTTATAGTAAGGTTTATACTTATACTATATACTTACCGATTAATTTATAGGGCTTTATATTTTAGGGCGGGTAAATAAATTAAAGTATAGTTTATAGGACCTTAATTATTATAAGTAAGAGGAAAAAGCGATTTATATTTATATAAAAGTCTCTTTAAACGGCCCCCTTTATTATTAAAGTATAAATTAATTTAAGGTTAGGGTTTTTATTAATTATATAAAATATATATATAAATTTTAATAATTTAAATATAAAATATAAATTATTTTAATTTATTAAAATATTAAATATAAGTTTTTAGATATTTTAAGAGTAATAAATAGAGTTCTTTTTCAAGTATTAAGTAAACGTTAATTAATAAGTAGGCTTTTAAGAAAGTTAATTTA
>MU864032.1:0-67968 GCA_033296885.1 Triangularia verruculosa | reverse complement strand
CAGTGGGCCAAAATAGCTATAATTTCATAATTAAGCTTATAAGGTCTATATACACCACTGGTTAAAAGGGCTAAGCCTTAGGCCCACGATGACCCACACTTTGGCTAAGAGGGGGGCGGTTTGGGTGAAGATTTGTATGGGCGTGAGTCGCTTTTTGGCAACTCGCACCAAAAACGGGGTCCTGTAAGTCGTACTCTGGCCTATTAGCCCGCCCTGGCGTGCGAGTTCCCGCATATTGGTCGGTGGGTATGTGGTAGAGGTCGAGTACGAACCCTACTACAGAGGATACAATTGGATTACAAAAGGCTAGCTCTATAAATAAAGAAGCTTACCACCTATATTCTCTGTTATACAGTACCTATAAGGTACTGTAGCCCAGTATCCCAGCAGTGAGCTTTAGGTATCGTGTGTGTTAATTCCGCTGCACTAGAAGAGTACTGTAAGTGCCTACCGCTATAGAGCCCTTAGGCCTGTATGCGGCTCATACCTTTTAACAATAATAAACCTTAATTACTTTAAAAAACTAAAGGAGTTTTATCAGAAGAACCCGGGGCGATTTAGACCTAAGTAATTAAAAAGGGATCGATTAAGGGAGTATCGTTTAATATAGCGTTTTAATTAAAAATATTTAAAACGCTGTAAACCTAAGCGTTTATAACGGCCTCCGATTTACAACGTTCCGTCTCCTTAAGCTTGTTTAGCGAGGCGAATCTTTAGCGGACTATTTTATTAACCGCGTCGATAAGTACTAACGTTAACGCCGGAGTTAGGATAATATAGCGAAGGCCTTTTAAACTTTACGTTAACTACGTTAAAAGCGCTCCTCTATAAGCTCCTCTTTATAAACTAAGCGTTTAGACTCGGCTATAATACAATCTATTAAAACTAAGGATTAAATAAGAACGATAAGAGGAAAAAAACCCGTATATATATTTATATATTAAAGCCGGAATACTAATACTATTATAAGTATACCTACGACGGATATATTTACTATAACGAAAAAAACGCTTAACTATCTTACACATTAAACCTTTAAAGAAATAAAAAAAGTATAGTATAGTTTTATATCTAAATTAAAGTATAACGGCTACTTGTTACAATCGTTGATAAAGGACCAACGCACGGAGCGCGGGGCGCTCCCAGCCAATCATTACGGACCAATCAGGAGTGGAGCGAAAGGATTACGGTGATCCCGGTGAGCAGAGCAACAAGCTCACGGTAAGCATAGTGAGCTATGGGAAGGAAAGGTGATCCAGATTACCTTTGGGAAACGTAATCCGGGTGATCCACAGATCTATATATACGGAGGAACTAAATAGCTTGTAGATAGTTCCGTAATATATAATCACAGCTTATATTTACAGGATCTTATGTTTACATTAAGATATCTTGTTATGTACTGTTTAGCTACACCGAACTAATTATCAGAAGTTGCCTTCAACCGAGTATCCCTTTCAGAGGTTCTGTATAGGGGTTCGTCATACGTTACATACTCACTTTAACTCTATTACAGATAAGTTAAAGGCCACCTTACCACTACCATAGCCGACTACGAGAACGTTCAGATGGATAGCGTGCCCGCCACGCCGTCCACTACGGAATAAACCACTACACCGGAGATCACCACTCTCGAGCAGCTTATCGTACGCATTAAAGAGCTCGAGGGTAAGACCTAGTAGGCAAAGGATTAGATTGTCGCGATTAACTCTACCTCCAAATAAGTAGCTAAGTTCCCGGTACTAGAGTATTATAATAAAGGAAAAGGGGAACTTAAAGGGTTCCTAATCCAGCTTAAAACCTATTTTCGTCACTACCTAAGTATATTTATTACCGAGGAGTCTAAAGTGCTATTCGCAGCTACTAAGCTTAAGGAGAAAGCACTTATATAGTTCGAACCTATTTTAAACGACTACTATAAGACCTAAGCCTCCGACCGTAAAGATATTATAGTCTAGTATTTCCGGAGTTACCGGGGGTTCGAAGCTAGGCTTAAGGAGGTATTTAGAGAGTACGATAAGGGCAGGCGTACCTAGGAGAGGCTCGCAGGCCTGCGCCAGACGCGCTTAACAGTCGACTACGCGGCTATATTTAAAATCAACAGCCTACGTAGTAAGATCAACGATAAAGGGTTAATATAGCTCTTTTATAATAGTCTTAAAAAAGAAGTAAAGGATAAGTTATATAAAAAGTCGAAGCCCGATACTATTAATAAATATATCGTTATAGCTATATATATCGACGATAGGCAGTTCTAACGTCGTAGAGAGAAGAAGGGTACTCGGGATTACTATAGGACTTACCGTTCTAATAATAAAAGGAAGAGATAATACCCGGGTACCAGTTATTCCGGAACTATATACGCAAGACCTATAAAAATCGACGCAGTTTAACGATAAAGACCTCAGGGTTAGGGCTAGGGTAAAGGCAACCTCAAATACTTTAATTATAGGAAGATAGGCCACTTTAAAAGAGACTATCGAGCACCTAAGTAGCTCCGTTAAAAGGAAAGAAAGACGGCTATAATTATTAAAATAACATAGATAGTAGAGATCTCCGGTATAAAGTACTTTAACGAGGATTTTCGGGACTTAACAGACGACTACACCAATAGCGACTATAAATATAAACCTTAGGAAGGAGAATTAATAATCGACTTTAAGGGAGAAGACTGCGTTATAGGATAAAAACTGTTAATTAAAGGGGCTATAAAACTAAAAGAAAGTATTACTCTAGGGCCCTCTAAGGAGACTATACGGCGATTAAAGTAGATTTTTACCTTAACTAACGCCTCGGTCTAGGATATAGAAGGGATTATAAGGTAGGTAAAGAAGCGAGTTTAAAAACTCGAGGAGGTAATAATAAAGCTTTAGGAATAACGAGAAATTATTAAATAATAATACCGTAACCTCGAGGATAAGGTGGCGCAAGCTACTGGTAATAATTAACCGATTATATAGCTATAGTAAGGAAATAAGTGTTAAATTATCTCCGAGAAGGAGTTTAATAACGAGTTCGCAATATTCCTTACGGGCGAAAAGACCTAAGGTAAATATTAGGTATTGCGATTAACGGTTAATACCGGGCTTACGTAAGTATTAAAAGAATATCTAATATTCGGATAATATACCCGTTACGAAGGGGATACTCCGCAGATCTACCTACAATACCTAAAATATAGGAGAATACTATAGTTCCAGTATATCGCTCACGCATATAAAGAACACTACCAATTAAAAGCCCTTAACTAGTACTAGCCGATTAAAGGGTTTACTTAGATAGGCGAACCGGTATCGGTACGGAATATATTTACGAGGTAGAAAATACCGGTAGAAGAGTTGGATAATTACTTCCTATGGAGATTAGAGGACCTAGTCGAACTAGATGGACTCTAGACTATATAGGTTATACCTAGGAACGTAAAGTACTGCTTCGATTAGATAGTAAATTAGGAAGAGAATACCGACGGATTCGGTTTAACGGGGTATAAGAATGTAGATTGCGCCTTTTACCTGCGGGCGAAGGCCCGGAAGTACTACGAAGCTAGCCCTAGGGTACGAAAGATACGTAATAAGAAAAAGGCTTAGAATAATACTAAAAATAAAAAATAGAAGGAAGCTTAACGACGATAGTTAGCCGATTTCGAACTATTAGATAGTTTAATCGAAGAGGACGCTTTAAAGGTGTAATAATAGTCGGGAAAAGGGCTACGGCCTTTCGTAAAGGCCGAAAACCTCTAAAGGACTACGAACGATACATTAGCGAAATCGCTGCGGTACAGAGGAGGGGCATAAAAGATAAGAGACTGCGAGTAGCAGCGCGTTAAAAGGGTTTTTAAACGTAAATACTCGTAAATAATAGAGTAAAAGCGGATTTAATTTTACTTAAATTTATATAATAAGCCTAGGTTCTATAAAGGAAAAAGAAGGAAGAGGTTATTATAAAAGGACCCTTCCCTATATAGTTAGTAACTAAGGAAACGGTATTACTAAATATCACTATATTAAGAAAGATAACTAAGGTGATTTTCGATATCGTGGATATAGGGCTAGAGAAGGATATAATCCTAAGGTAGCTATAATACGAGAATTATAACCTAGATATCGATTGGAAGGATAGTAGTTACCTATAACCGAGGGAATATCGGGAGTATCTAACTAACGATGGAAGATTAAGGGCACGGTAGGAGTAGAGTGCGGGATAAGTATCTTCTACGGTACTACCGCAAAAGATATAAGAAGTATTAATATACTTAATCGACAAAGGCAGCAAGATCGAAGAAGTAGAGTTAATAAGAATAGTTATGTTAATGGAAATTACGGTAGTAATAAAGGATAAATATATTTATTATAATAATTTAAAGAAGGGCGATAAGAAGGAGGTACCGGTGGAATACTAAGGGTACTTAGTATTTACGGCAAAATACCTTTAAGGTTTACTAAAGAGGGGACTATAGGATTATAAGATTAAATTTAAAAAAGGAGTAAAGTTTAAGCTTTTTTAGGTTTATTATATTAACGATAAGCAGAGTAAGGAATTACGGAAATATTTAGACGAAAATATTAAAAGAGGATATATTAGAGTATTTATATTACCGGTTAAATATCCTATTTTCTTTATACCGAAGAAAGATGGAAGTCTACGACTATATATGGATTATCGTTAATTAAATTAGGAAACGGTGAAGAACGGTTACCTATTATTATTAATTTCGCAACTATAGAGTTAACTATTAAGAGTATAATAGTTTACTAGACTTAATATACTAATTAGGTACGCGTATATATAAATTAAGGAGGAAGATAAGTAGAAGATAGCTTTTCGTACATTTTACGGGTATTTCGAATATCTCGTTATACCGTTTAGACTTATAAATATACCTGCGACTTTCCAAGCCCTTATTAATTATACGATTCGCTAATATCTCGATAAAACAATAATTTACTACCTCGATAATATTTTTATCTATTTATATACTTTAGAAAAATATAAATAATATATTAAAGAGATTTTAAACGTACTATATAAAGTAGAATTATTAATTAATAAAGATAAAAGCGAATTCTATATATAGGAAACGGTTTATCTAGGGTATTTAATCTCGCCCGGAGAAATGCAAATAGAGTTAGGGAAGATCGCGGCGGTTAAGGACTAGCTAAAACTATAAGTAGAAACGGTAAAATAATTAAAGATAAAGGTTCGAAAGTTTCTAAGATTTATAAACTTTTATCGGATATTTATACGGAACTATAGCGCTATAACGAGGCTATTAAACGACTTTATTAAGAAGGACGCCGAATTTAAGTGGGAAGAGGAGTAGGAGGAGGTTTTTTAAGTTATTAAGAACGCTATTACGGCGGACCTAATATTTAAACTCCTTAACCTAAGACGACCTTTCAAAGTCGAGATAGATACCTCCGATTACGTTATCGGAGGGTAGCTGGGGTAACGAGACGAAGATGGGAAATTACATCCAATAGTATTCTTTTCGAAGAAATTAGAGGGACTACGTAAGAATTACCCTATCTATAACAAAAAGCTACTTACTATTATCGAAGCCTTCGAGGAATGGAGATTATACCTCAGCGGTACTAACTATAAGGTCTAGGTCTATACGGACTATAAGAACTTAAAATATTTTACTATTATTAAGGTCCTTAACGCTAAGTAAGGCAGGTAGTTAGAATTTTTATCGGAGTTCAACTTTTAGATCTACTATAAGAAAGGGTTTAAGAACGTAAGAGCGGACGTTTTAAGTAGAAGGGCGGACTACTACGAAGAGAAGGTAGGAGAGGAGTCACTACCTTTGCTATAGGAAATAACAGAAGGTACACTTAAATACCCGCTCTAATAATAGGCCGAGTGTTACGTAGTGTACCGAGAAGAATCTACCACCTATAAATACCAAGGCCATATCGACGGCAACGATCAGAAGTAATGGGCAGAGTTGGAACTATTGGGGATTCAAAAGGACGATCGCTACCGGCTCTAGTATAATAATAGGGCCTACGTCGATCTAGGCCTACGGAAGACCCTGATTTAAGAGATCTACGAGTCGAGGTTCGGAGGATATATAGGAGTGGCTAAGATAACGGAGAAGATTAAATAACATTTTAATTAACTAGGATTAAGAAAGGACGTAGAGGAAACGCTACGGGAATATAACCTTTATAGAAGAACGAGAGCAGAAAGACATAAACCGTACGGATTCTTAGAGCTATTATTAGTAGTAGAGTAACTATAGAGTTCGGTATCTATAGACTTTATTACTAAACTACCAGAATCTAAGGATATAACTACGGGTGTTAAGTATAATAGTATCTTAACGGTAATCGACAGGCTTATTAAGTAGATATACTTCTTACCTTATAAGGAGACCTGGACGGCGGAATAATTGGCGGATATGGTATTTCGGAATATTATAGCGATATATATATAGCTAAGAGAGTTTATTACGGATCGCGATACTAAGTTTATATCGAAGTTTTAGAAGGCTTTAATGGAGTAAATAGGAGTAAAAAGTAAAGCGTCGTCGGTATACTACCCGTAGACGGACGGCTAGACGGAAAGATTTAATTAAATCGTCGAATAATACTTTCGGAATTATATTAATTTCGAATAAGATAATTAGGTTAAACTTTTACTAGTAGTATAGCTTGCGTATAATATGGCACTTACGGAGATAATTAAAGTTATACTATTCTTTACGAATTACGGTTTTAAGGTAGATCTATAGTAAAGACCAGAGGTAAAGGTATTTAGGGCGGTAATAAAGGCAGGAAAGTTATATATATTATACGCTAAACTTAAAAAAGAACTCGAATTCGTTCGAGAACGTATATATAAGTATTATAATATTAAATAGCTCGAGAGACCTCGCTTAAAGAGGGGGGATAAAGTATTTTTATTAATACGTAATTTATATATAAAAAGGCTTAATAAGAAATTAGACTATAGGCGAATAGGATTATTTAAGGTTAAAAGGAAGATATCGGAGATAGTATATAAGTTGGAGCTACTTAGTATAATACGTCTGCGGTCATATACTTTTTATATCTTACTTCTAAAATCCGTACCGCCGGCGAGTAAAACTAATATCCAGGAGGTAGCGAAGGATGAAGAAGAAGAGTATAATATAAAAGAAGTACTAGATTTACGGTTTAACGAAGGTTAACTGGAGTACTTAATTAATTAATTAGATTACTTAGCTACGGATAATTTATAAAAACTAATAGCAAATTTAAATTACTTAAATAAATTAAAAGAATTCTATCGGCAATACCTAGACCGACTTAAACTAAACTAAACGATAAAAAGAAAAGGTACTTAGATTACGGGTAGTACTTATAAATCTAGATACCGAGAACTTTAATAAGAATCGAACCCGCATCTCCGACGTAATGGTCGATATACTATACGCTATACTATAAGGTTAATAAATACCTAGAAACTTAATTATAATTAAATATTACGAACTTTAATTACCTTAGGAAACTAGAGGATTTTTATCGGAGAGGTTAAAGGTAGGCTATATTTAGGCAGATAGGAAGGGGTTAATTGGAAGGGCGTCGCTTAATACAGTATTCCAATTAATAGTATTTAAGGCGCCGTGGACCTAGGCGTTAATAACGGCCTCCGATTTACGACGGTCGGCCTCCTTAAGCTCGTCTAACGAGGCGAGCCCTCGGCGGACCATTTTACTACCCCGCGTTAATAGGTATTAGCGTTAACGCCGGAATCAAGATAATGTAGCGAGAGCTTTTTAGGCTTTACGCTGACTATATTGGAGGCGCTTTTCGGTAAGCTCCTCCTCGCAGGCTAAACGCCGAGATTCGACTATAATACGATCTACTGGATTAGGGATTAAGTAAGAATAATAGAAGGAGAAGAACCTATATATATATTTACGCGTTAGAACCGGAACACTAATACCGTCGTAAGCACACCTACGACGAATATATTTACTACAACGAAAAGAACGTTTAGCTATTTTATATAATAAGCCCTTAGAAAAGTAAAAAGAATACAGTATCGTTTCGTATCTAAATTAAAGTATAACGGCAGTTAGAGACGTGCGCTGGGAGGATTTCGAGCTAAAGGTTTTGGAGATACGGTTAGATATGGTGGAAATAGTCTAAGGGAGTAAGGGAGATTTACGGAAGAAAGGAGGGGGAAGAATGATTAAGGAAGATAAAGTAAATTAAGGTTATTGGGGCGTCGATTTAGAAGGAGGGGTATTATATTATAATCGTTAATGAAGGACTAACGTACGGAGCGCGGGGCGCTCCTAGCTAATTATTACGGACCAATTAGGAGTGGAGCGAAAGGATTACGGTGATCCCGGTGAGCAAAGCAATAAGCTTACGGTAAGTATAATAAGTTATAGGAAGGAAAGGTGATCCAGATTACCTTTGGGAAATGTAATCCGGGTGATCTATAGATCTATATATACGGAGGAACTAGATAGCTTGTAGATAGTTCCGTAGTATACAATCACAGCTTGTATTTACGGGATCTTATGTTTACATTGAGACATCTTGTTGTGCACTGTTTAGCTGCACCGAACCAATTGTCAGAAGTTGCCTTCAACCGAGTATCCCTTTCAGAGGTTCTGTATAGGGGTTCGTCACACTACTAAAGATACGCGTTAAAAGGATTTCGAGTTAAAAGCTTTAAAGACGCAGTTAAATATAGTAAAGACGTAAAAAGTAACGTAAAAAAGTAAAAAAAACTTATAAAAGGAAAGAAAGGGAAGAATAATTAAGGAAAATAAAGTAATTAAGGTCGTCGGAACGTTAGTTTAGAAGGAGAGGTATTATATTATAATCGTTAATAAAGAATTAATATACGGAGCGCGGAACGCTTTTAGTTAATTATTACGGACTTATCGAAAGTAGAGCGAAAGGTTTACGGTAATTCCAGTAAGTAAAGCGATAGGATTACGGTGAGTAAAGCGATAGGATTACGATAGGTATAGTAAATTATAGGAAAGAAAGGTAATTTAGATTACCTTTAGGGAATATAATTTTAGTAATCTATAGGTCTATATATATAGAGGAACTAAATAACTTATAGATAGTTCCGCAGTATATAATTACAGTTTATATTTACGGTACTTTATATTTATATTGAGATATCTTATTATGTACTGTTTAGCTGCACCGAACTAATTATTAGAAGTAGCCTTTAACCGAGTATCCCTTTCAGAGGTTCTGTACAGGAGTTCGTCACAATTTAACTTAGGTTTTAAAAAGTAAGCGTTTATAGTTTTCTTCGTACTGAAGTTAATTATAAAGGAAGGATTCTTATACTTTTAAAAGCCCTTATTTAATAGATTTAAACTTTTTAATAAAAGTAACGCCGTTAATATAATTCCGAAATATTAAAGGAAAGACGCTGTAAAATTTTACTATTTGCGTAATCTATACGCCTTTTTGGTAACGTTAATTGCTTACTGTATACAGTATTTCCTATCAGTTTTTATTATTAAAGATTTAAAGAATTTAATAAATAATTAATTAAATTCTAGTAGTTTAAAATAATATATAGTATTTAGGGGAGGTAAATTAAATACGAAAAAACGCAGTGCTATTATAGGGTTAAACTATCGTTGGGTCCGGGAGTCCAGCTCAGAACTTCATGTGTACTAGTCACTCCGCGTCGCTCCGAAGTAAAGTCTTTAAAGCTTCCAAAGGCTCTCTCTCTCTCTCTCTCTCTCTCTCTCTCTCTCTCTCTCTCTCTCTCTCTCTCTCTCTCTCTCTCTCTCTCTCTCTCTCTCCTCTCTCTCTTGATTGACGGCTTGGCTCGCGCGCCTTTGCTTGCATCGCTGCGCGCGTGACCCGGACCGGTGCCAGTGCTCGGCATGTGGCCTATGCGGGGCGTGTGGCCTGTGCGGGGCGTGTGGTCTGTGTGGGGCATGTGGCTCGGCATGTGGCTTGCAGGGCAGGTGGCCTGTGCGAGCACCCTGGGCCAATGGAAAATAGGTCTTCGATAAGACCTCCCACTGGCCAATCAGCAATTGGGAGCCGTGCCGAGCCAAGATAAACCTATTGCGGTATAATAAGCGAGAAATCTTCGTCTGCTTTTCTCTTCCCCACTTTCACCGCCTTTTTCTGCCTCACTGCTGCGGCTGAAATGGAAAGTCTTCTAGCTTCTCTTCTTTCAGCCTTACAAGTAAGGCAGAAAAGAAGAGGGAAGCTTTGAAGACCATTACGGTCCAAGGACTCCGAACTTCATGTTCCGAGGTAGCCTAAGTTAAATATATTATTCCTAATCTTTATTCATTACAATACATCAGCCAACAGGTACCATACACCTAACTAAACCCCACCAGCTCTACATCATGTATACAAAAACTCCACCTCCTCCCACTTTACAAAATGATCATACAGAACAGACTCCTTCACCGCCATCTTCAGCTCTTCCTTAGCACCAGCTCTATCTCCCCTCCTCCAGTACATACTCGCCAACTGATACCGCGCACACCTCGCAAGAACCTGATTGCCATTTATCTTGGGCGACGGATCTGAACCACCAGTCTTGACCTCGCCAATCAAAGCTCTGAACTTCTTTTCTGCTTGCAAATCATCGCCATACCCCGCCAGCCAGATCCCCGATTCTAGCATCGAGACCCCCTTATCTTGGTATTCGTTATCTGATGAAGGCGACGTTGGTGAGAGTAGGCAGCTCTTCCAAGAGGAAGTACCGCTGATGCTCTTTGGTTTCCAGTCTCCGATTACGTCGATATTTGCGTGGCCGGGGAGGTCGTGGAGTAATGCCACCGATAGCGGGAGGTCTGGTAGGCCGATGTCTTTGAGCATTCTTTCCAAGACTGCAGTTAAGAACCTCTCGGCTGTTTCTTTGACTGAGATGCCCTCATCGATGAGTTTTGGTGCACCGTTGTTGGCGTCTGTACTGGAGGGGTCAATCTCCATCTTGTCGTCGGATCCACCAAGAACTCTTCGCAAATCCCCCCCAAAGCCAGAGTTTTCTCGGTCGGTATCGCCGCCACAGATGCACTTCACGACGATATCCTCCATCAGTTTCTTTGCCAGTTCGGCTAGCGGCCCCATTTTGCCACCAGTGTCTTCTGTTTCGAGATGAAAGGAACCAAGGAAGTTGACAATGTAGAACATTCTGCTGCCTATCACCCCTTTACTCGCCGGCTCCAAGACGGCGAAGGCTCGGTTGATGGCCTTGAACTGCTTCATCTCGACCTGGCTGTCATTGGGACTGACTAGATATGCTTTGTTGATTGCCAGCGAGTATCGTATCGTCGATAGCCACTCCAAAGACCTCATATTTCTCAGAAAGAAGTCTGTTGTCCCCCAGGCCCTCTCTCCATCCTGGAACATTGTTGTTTTGTACAGCCGTGTGAGGAATAATTGAAAATTCTGGAGGGTAGTACCTGGACCGAGAGGAGAAACACTGTACTGCGGCGGTGGGGGTGGATATATCGCTGGAAGATTCGGTGGAGGGGGTGTTACTATCGGTAGCGGTGGTGGTGGTGGAAAGGGGTAGGATGGTCGTCGCATTATCGTTGGGTCGAGGGGCAGTGGCAGTTGTGATGGTAGCGTCGTGTTCGGCGCGGGAGATATCGGGGTAAATATTGGTGCCGTCGAGAACAAATGGCTGCTACCGCTGTTCGGCGGCGATGGAGAAGACGACGAGGACGGGGAAGATACCCGCAGCATGTTGACATCTAGCAGTGACTGCTGGGAGCCTCGGGTTGTTAGTGGCCTCCCATTTTCGGGAGGCGGCGTGTAGCAGGAAACCTCTCTTGCACAGGGGCTGATTGTTCCAGCACTAGCGGCAAGGAGTTGGGTGATGTTTAAGCCCTTTCTTCTGACATAGTTCTGGACCCTGTCCCAGTCCACTTCTCTACCTCGAATCGTGTATCTTGATAATCTTTTCCCGGCTCTGTCTCGCTCGTTTCGTAGGCGGAATAGCTCTACTACTTCGCACTCTTTGAAGTTTTTGTCGAGACCCCAGGACTTTATTCTAGTTTTGTACATTCGTTGTCTGTAGGGTGGTTGTTCCTGTCTCGTCAGAGCTGAGTAATTTCGAGTAGCGAGGGTTCAGTTTCAGCGGGGGAGGAGAACTCATACGTAGCCCGGAAGCCATGTTCCTCCTCCATAACCTTCATCACGTCCTTCAGCGGCAGATTCTGCGTCTGATAGAGATCCTGTATCGTTGTTCTCCACGGATCCCATTCATCTCCACCAACCCAGCCGACGGACTGACGCCGTGTTTGATCTGCAGCCGACTTGGAGACGGACATCTTGTTTTTGCTGTGGGTATCGACTGCTCTTGATGTTCTAGACATGGCATGTTCACTTCCTGACTGACACAAAGCATTGCTTCCCCAGGGAGATCAAAGCCTTATGGAAGAGGAAGAAGAGGGGTAGGCGAGGTAGTAGGCTCCGGCAGGGTCAACAACCAGGCAGCCTCCAGTATTCAAGCACGTTGCTGCGCCACAGCCTGGGACCATTGGCTCGAAGAATGCCGACAAAGACGAAGCGGAAGGCAACTATGTTTTTGATGTGGGGTTGGCCGGGCAGTTAATGTACTAGTGGTGACGAAGTGTTTTCCGCTGCCGGTGGCCGAGAAATGGTGGCCTGGAGCCGGGCGCCAGATTGGTAGGTGGAGAGGAACAACGAATGAGACGGATGGGATACGCTCGATTCCATGCTAGGTGCATCATTCGAGGAGGCAGTTCTCGTTTTGTCACTCTACCCAGCATTATGTAAAGAGGGTGACGAATTTCATGCATTCACGAAACACGTACGTACCTACAGAGACAGAGAGACCCGCATGGCCGCTGAAGAAGGGTACGGGGTACCTCGAGTATTTCTCTATTTTTGTATCCTTTTCAACGTTGAGCAGTCGCGGCCCGGCACGGGCCTTCGGATCTAAAAGAGACATGGTCGGAACGTTAGAACAGTCTTGGCTCTACATACCTGTTCACCTAGTGAGGTAGCAGTCGACGATCTGCATGGTCAACCTCTCTGGAAGTACAAGAGCTCATGGTCCCTCTGACTGTTTTAGGCAGCTCACTTCCACTAACAAGGGAACATGGGATGACACACATGTAACACGACATTCGCCGACAGCCGTACGTGCCGCTGTCTTACATGTCCTCAACCCCTGCTTCGCACGCCCGCCATTCTTGATGCTTTCAACTCAGCTAATGCGTGATAGCCGGAAACTTCCCTCTTTGGGAACATCTCCCTTCAGCGGTCTTGGCTTTGATCTCGGTATTTGAATCTTTCAAGGTCAAAGGAACTTTTAAGCATTGGCGGATAGCCTACCGGGACTCTCTCCGAAGCGATGAACATGGGGTAGCACTAGACTGCCAACACCGCCACGCTAGATGATTGGGTAGCAGTAACGTCCATTCCACAAAAGGCCCGCACAGCACATCAGCTTACGGCATGAGCATGGGTGGAGAAGAAAGGCAACACGATACGCGGGTGTGTATTGCCCAGAAGTCTCCGGTGGGTTTCGAGAACAATTGTTCCCCGCCAGAAGTCGAAATAAGTAACCGCGCGTCGACAAAGGGACAATGCAGTTGTCAACCAGCTCGACGCAACAATGAAGATGTCTCTAAAGATATGAAGCAACGTTCTGGTCGACATCCACCTACACAGCACGAGGAATCCCTAAAAGTCGAAATTTACCCCCCCTCCTCTCCTCTGTTGCAAAAGGAAACGGAGCAAGCAACCCTCCGTCCCCCAGGTTCCCAACATGCGGCTCTGCTCACACGCTATTTATCCCACTTCGCCTCAAAAGGAAACACACCCCATCAAAAGATCTCCACATCAACAAGCAGGGCACTTAGTCAGGCAGGGTCCCAGGCACAAAGTACCTACATACGCAACACACTAACCCCGATATTGCTTCGGGTCCGGATCTTGCCTGATATCAGCATGCGAGGGCAGAACTTCGGTACTACCTTATACGAAAGCAGCACCCACTGAATCCGGTTTACTTTCATTCTTGGTATTAGAAACTAGCTTAAGTGAATAAAATGGTGGCGCTGGGAGGCTGATGGCGGACTGCTTATGCGAGGAATCGGCCTTTATATGCAACTAAATAGCTTGGCTTTGAATCCTTCGAGAATGGAGAATGTCACCATGTACCAACAACCCGAGGAAGGGGGGTAACACACACATGAATCAAAAAGATCTCACACTCGGCTCTTTTGTTAGGTGGATAGGAAATGAGAGAGAGGCGGCAAGGAAATAGAGTGACAGGAACCGGAGAACAAAAAGATCCCGACGGGGCGCCATCCAAAAGTCAGGTACTTATGCATTGCATTTGCGGCAAGGGGTGTGGGGTACACATCACTCACGCACATCAACAAGAGATAAAATCTCGGAAAATCTTCATTTCAAATGCCGTCTATGCATCAAACGCAATGCAAGTAGGTAGCAAAGCCACTGGCTGATGATGAAGCTTCAGCAATTAAGGTACGCTGAGTCCTTGTGCTGCCGCCGATCTACCGAGACCTGAGTTTTGCGTACGTCGAGAGAGCGGAGAGGAAAAGAGAGAGATCGGTTTGGATCGGTGAGTTCGGAAGGATTGCCGAGATTTTACCTTTTTGACAGGGCGTTGAGAGCAGGGAAAAAGTGACTTCTTTGCCCGGACATCTTGGACTGTTACACCCGCTAGCTGACCACGGTGCAGCTAGAAGATGCGAGTCAGATTTTAGATGCGAAGTTGTATTTATCTTGATCACGAGCCTCAGCTGTCTAGTGTGTCGTCCGATTTTGGATATTTTGGAGGTTCATCTTTCAGCTATGCTTGATCTCGGTCTCCAGAGTGCATGCTCGCCCGCATTCGTACTACTAGAAGTGTAGTGAAACAGTCCACATACCCTGGACCGGAGTCAAGTTGTTGATGATGAATGAAATTGGTTTTCTGTCGTTGAAGATGGATGTGGCGGATGTAGGGATGTAGAGTAGGTGGGTCGATGTGATGAATGTGGATGCACAGCATGGTCACCCGGTGTGGCGTTTAGATGAAGAGATGATGAAGGTACTGTACATATCCGACGGTCAACAGATATTGTACTGATGCTCAAGGTTTCATCGCTGCCGCTGGCATGACCAGTACCATGGTCGTGATCGGAGAAAGGCCACGCGTACGTTTGATGCATGAAGGGCACGGGACTGGTTGGAGGAAAACATGCGTGATCTGGTGATTAAGCCTGCCGAGTGCTTCTGTCGACGGCGTTCTGGTTCTAAGCCGGGCGAATAGGGGGTTTCAATCTTCGGCTGGGTGTGGCCAACCCGTCAAGCGATCTATTTTCTCTCGGTCTTCGCGCGGCTGTGGATGCAGTGAGCTGAAAGTCAAAGACTAAGCGAGGAAAACGATGGCACACCAACTAGATAGGTAAGGTATCAAGAGTCTCGTCTAGGCCGCACTTCAACGGGGACATAGGAGGCTCGCCAACCTGAAGTATCATGTACAAACATGTATAGCTACATCACATGTATTGACACGGCGCACCCGGCGCTTCCAACGGTCTGACGACGATTTCAGGAACAGGAGCGGGAGGCGGCGATCCCTTAGTCCTCCCGCTCTCCACAGCGTCATGCCCGCCCGTTGTCAGACCCCATACACCCACTCCCGCAGACTGGAAAAGGCGGAGTATCCGGTTGTAACATCTTAGATTGGGGCGGAGGCTTGTCAAGACAGCCTCACTTTAGCGTCACTCTGCCGCCCGAGCCGCTGCCACCAGCATCGCCGATACCGCTTAAATTCAGAGTTCAAACGGGCGAAAGGCTCCAGAGAGGCCCATATTTCCCATAACAGTAGCTGAGTCCGATAATTCAAGTTTGAGAATGAAAGTAGGAACGGGCCGAATCCCTTCCCAGTTCAACACTTAAGGCTTAAAGCGCAAGGTAAGGTGCTGGGCAGGTATCACGGCTGGTGTATGCCAGTCAAGAGCAAGTTTTAAGGGTGCATCCCAACTGATCATAAAATGTCGCTCTTGGTCAAGGTACTCTATCGCTGGTGAAGTTGAATCACTCGTACTCCGATGTTCGCAGGTCGCAGAGAAACATCTCAACTACCACCCTCCATGATGCTGAAATCAATAGTGTGGTCCGACTTCTTGCTTTGCCTCGGAAACCACGAAATTAGCCAAGAAGCAGCCCCGTTGATGGTTGAAGTTGCCGCCCTCACCGGCTCTTCTTCCCAACAAACATGCGAGAAGCATCCGTGATGTCCGCGCTGAGGCTGAGAGATTCAGAGCAGGCATTCTCCGCCACCCTTTCCGTCTCCCTGCATCATATACAGGCTCATGTGAGGGCAAAGGTCAAATTCACCTCCAGAAATTATCATGAGTGAGGTCGGAGACGGACCTAAATCTTGCGGATATTCTACGCACAGCAGGGCTTGTGATGACGCTAGACATCCGTGCTGACCGTGGAAGGGTTCTGACAAGATCAAACAGGTTATTCGTGTCTCTAATCCAACTTGCTTGCGTCTTCAGAGTCGCAATCGGCGCCAATTTGATCGCTGGCACAAATGAGGGCAAATCTTGATGGTGGATGGTTGCCGCTGGCGTTGATTTTGGAGTTGAAGTCGGAGACGGAGTCAGCTTTATTGCCTCCGGGTCCGCTCCCCCTATGTGTAGGTAGCCATAGCCGCCGCCACAGTTGCATAGCCGTCTTGGGCGGAACTCCATTTGCTGTCGCCGCTCAAATGTCTTATTAAAAGAAGGTGAAACTGTTGTCTGTTTGGTTGTGCCCAGTTTGCGCCTATGCGCCGTGTCAGTGAGGTCTTTGGAGGCCGTGGCTTTAAAGGCGTACGCGTCCCACGGACTGTCAACCCTTGGAGCTGAAATCGCCTCGAACACTCAGCTGGCATGAGTAGTCGGTACAGGGCGAATGTAGAACATGTGCACTGCGACGACAACACTTTTCAGAGGAGATAGAATGTGCGGTCCTGAGGAGAAGACCATCTCATAGAGTTAGCATCTTGCCAGGACATTTGAGGGCATGCCTCAACAGGAATCATCATGAACCTATAAACGCTAGGTAACCTAGTGGCAAGTTCCTGCTTGACAAAACAATGAAACAGGAAAAATTGTAAATCAACGCTGCATCCATTCATTATCATTCAACATACCTAGTCAACCGTGCTTGCGCCGCTCGTTCTAATAAAAAATACCCGAAAGCAGTGATGCCTCCTCCAGCTCTCGGAGGGCAGCGTCGCCAAACACCAAACTGGCTCCTTCAAACATGCTCTGCCAAGAATTCAGGGGGAACCTCATTCTCGCTTGCAGTGCTCTCCCTGCTGTACGTCCGGTCCAATCCATTTCTAACGCCAGAAGTGGACGAAGAGACCAACAAGTCAGGAGGCACCTCGTTATCACTCTCCTCAGTCCTGTGCCCATCCTCATCATCATGCACATCGGCCAGGTTCTTTCCCTTGGCTGTCTCTGAAGATGACGACGGCTTGAAGCGGATGGCAGAGCGCTGCAAGCCCGAGCTACCAGACATTGACCTTCCCAGATGTGGTGTTGAGCCCCCGTCTCCGTCCCCGTCTCTGTCATCGTCTGAGTCGTCTTTCAGATCCAAACCACCAGCGCGTAAACCCTTGACCAAAAGTCCTTTGGCTAGCTTCAGGGCTGCCACCTCGGCGCCAATAGCGCAGATTAGCAGATTCCATCCATTTTCTTCAACCAACCGGAGCTTGCCTTCCATATCGGCAATGACTGCCTTCATATCAGCCAGCACGCTCGACATGGCCTTTACCCACTCTCGATTTGATTCCTCATCGGCATTGTTGTTAGCCCAGTGTCCCATCACTGCCGCAACACCCGATTCGAACTTGTCCACCAACTGTAACGTCTCCTCCCATATTTCCACACCCTCTTCTAAAGCCAGCCGCTCCCTGTCGACCTCAGCCTTCCTCACCGTCAACAGTGTAACCTCACCCTCCCACCATTCTCTAGCCATTTCGGGGGTCCTTCTCTCGGGTCGTAACCTCAGGAATTGCAATCCCGACAAATGGGACTCCTTGTCGGCCGGATTCTCCATACCAATGACACCCTCAAAGTCCAGAGGTTTGACGCTAGGTCTAGTGAGTATCCCACTCAGCTTCCCTTCGACGTCCTTCAGCGCCCCGCGATAGCCACTCAGGCCCGCGTCCCTCCTGCTCTTCACGTCGGCCACCTTGGCATCCAAGTATCTCTTTCGATTCCTCAGGCCTACTAATTTCTCCTCCAATTCCTTGATCTCGCTTGCCACATTGCTACGTTCCTCTGATAGCTCTTTTATTTCCTGGGCAAGTGGTTCTTCGTCATCTTGTTCGATCTTATCCAACTCCCCCGTGATCTCTTCCTTTTGTCTGCAGAGTTTGCGGAGCTGGGCCAGCGTTTGCTTTCTGGTCGATAGGGCGGCTGTCAAGTTGGCATCTTCTTCTGCTTTAAGGTCGGCCAAAAACGTCATCTGGCGTGCAAGTCCTGTACGGGCTTCCCGGATCGATGGCCGTTTCTTCTTAGGTTGACGGACTGGTATCACTTGCCCTGTGTGTGTTGTCGTGGTCTGGGCAAAGCTTACCCGCCGGGTCGTGGAAGCAGAAGCGGTGCTCCCATGCAATGTGCCATCAGGGGTGCTTCTTCCGGCGTCACTGGCGCCCGGACTGCTCGTGGACCCTGCCCGCCCGACTTGTGCTGATAAACATGCTGACTGAACATCGAGAATGTTCTGAAGCTCCTTTTGTAACTGGCGTTCCCGGTGCTGAAGATTACGCCAAACTGCATCCGGTTCGTAGTCCTTGTAGTTTGCTGTATCACGTCCTCGCGTGCGGGCTGTGGAGGCGTCATTGCGGTCAAACAACACACTGCCAACATTGCGAGCGATGGACGCAGCAGCGTCAAAGGGCCGGTATGGCTGTGGTTCTTCCTCATCTCGGTATAGTATTCGGGATGTAGCTATTGGTGGAGGGGGGCCGTGGAAAAGAATAGGGGCAATGGGCTTCGATTTTGAGGCGGATCCAACGCTGCTGGCACGATCACTTGTACTATAGTCAATCGGAGGTGAACTCTGTCTGCGGTGCACCGAGGACTCGGTGGTCAAGAGGGCGTCTTCAGGTCTAGGGGACAGGTCGGACATATCGTACTCGCTCGGCTTCTTGCGGATCGTTGGGCTTATCGGGTTGTGGAACGAAATGCCAGGGCTTTCGGGACGAGAGAAAGAAAGGCGGGGGAGGAACGAGGATCTCGATGTCATAGTAACGGCCTCGTGTTTGTTGTTCGTGGAGTATGGCTGACCACCCAATGATTAGCTTCCACGAAGATATTAACGGCGTTGAAGAGGGCGTTCATGGCGCTGGTGGTTAGGATGCCGTGGTGGGGACATACCGGTTGTGGCTGCTGGGCATTCAGCGATTCCAGGCATTCGGTCTAAGCAAAATATATTGGTGATATATCAACTGTTGACACGTAGACTACAAGCTCAAGCATAAAACATGAGAAGTTGTTTGAGCGTGCTTGTCTGTCCAAAAGATCAGTGTATCGATGCCTGGTTGTTGCAGTGTTCACAAGAGCTGTGGCATGTGCCTCTGCCACCTGAGACCTGTAGCTCCGGCGCGTCCAGTAATTGGCTAGGCTGACCCCACCTGACAGATCCCCACGCAACGTCACTGTGGATCTCATCTTCTCGAGGTTTCCCTTCGCCTCACCACCCTAACCCTGGATGTGGATGCATGTGCGAACTTATTTCGACATACAGAGACTGAAGCCAAACACTGAAGCAATCATGCTCACTGTGAGCTCGTGGTTAATCCATCACCGCTTGAAGACGGCGACTGAGTTGAAGAATCACAGCAGCAACCCATAGTATGCCTCTAAATGCGGACATTTTCACCGAAATTATCAACCTAGCCCAAATATCTGAGGCAACAGATCCCCGAGACAAGGTCTATGGAATATTGGCCCTCCTCCCGGACGCTATCCGAAAAAATATCCAGCCCCATTATGCAGACTCCTACACTGCTTTTGATGCTTACACAGAGTTCTCCAGAGCATGCATTCTCGGCTTCAGGGCCTTGACTCTATGCGCCCACGGTGAAATAAATATGGAACCGCCGCGCCTGAAAGATAGCTCCCTCCCAGCTAGGCTATTGATCTCTCCAGTGACGTGACGTCCTCCGCTCTTCAAGTTCAAGCGCGAAAGCTTTGCCACGAATGCGCAAAAGCATGGATCCCCAACCCTTATGTTCTCTCAGGATGGAAGCCTCATGTACTGCGAAGGCTTGTTTGTTGACTCGGTCGACCAGTTAACGGCACCGCTCCATCGAAGACATCCAATGACGTACCTGTATACATACTATCACCATTTACATCTGCCCGACCTACCTACCTACACAGTTAGGCCAGACGACGAAGCCAGAACAGCCTTAGCTCGCGTCTTGCACATGAGAACCGAAGTTGATTGTTCGAGTTCCGATTGCGTGCTTCAGCTGGCCTGGGGTCCTCGGGAAGACCGACCACCCTTTGGATCGAACTGGCTGACAGTGCAAGAGGCGTTCCAGGGTTGTCCGAGCTACGAACTGGACGAAGTCGAATATTGCCTGGCAATCTGGCGTACCCTTCTACATGTTGACCCTAAATTTCTTGTCAAGGGCTTCCCGCTGCGTAGTTATTTTGCACCAACTGGTAATTTTCGGCCGAAGGGAGATCATTACGAATACATTGGCACGTGTTTCGTGGATGGTTTGATGGAGGGCGAAGCGATGGCCGACATGGAAAATGGGAAATTACGGGCGGAAATGATTTCTTTCTGTTGAAGTTTCTACGTAAAAAGTAGGGATACATGTTGCCTACCTAATGAAACAAGGGCACCCTAGGTATGAGCATGGCGCATTCTTTTCTCAGGAGTAACAGGTAGTTTGGATAGACACATCGTCAATATCAACATCATTTGGCCGAAAAGTCTTGCCTATCTGTCGCCGACTTGATAACTCCACCCTACCTATCCTAAGGAGTTCGATTTTGTAGCACTGTTCCCAGATAATTATCGAAATTGAGATATAATGCCTGGGAGATGACACGACAGGTATCAGTTGCTCTAGAATGGTGATAAATCATCACAAGCAGAGCCAGGCACTCATCATTCACCAAATTCCCTCATCCAACCACCACTCCCAATCCTCCCAATCGACATCCACCATCTCCTCATCAGCATCAATCACCAACCTCGCCATCAAATCCCCCAATTCGTCTGCCAACAGCACCTCAAAATCAACATCGACCTCCATGTCCGCCGCCAGATATCCTGCCATAAACAACTCCAGCATCTTATCTTCTCTCCGCCCAAAGAAATCAAGATGAATAGCCCCTTCAATTCCGGCGAAATACCCCTTCTTCACCCCCTCGTCTTCATTCTCCTCCAACCATTCAATAAACTCATCCACAACCTTAACCACCCTACTCCTCTCCCTAGCAGTATTCATCCACCCAATCTTCACCCCGTGCTCCTTATCCCAGAGCCTCGCTTCAACAGTCAACAGCACCAAACCGTAGATCATCTCCCCGGTGATTTCCCCACGACTAAACCAGGCTGAGGGAGAATGGCTGATTACCTCCTCCCAGAAGAGACTTTGGTCTTTCAACCCGCGCATTTTCTGTTTTCTGTCATCAACACTTGTCGTGCTCAGCAGTGGGAAGCGGGCTTACCATCTCATCACCCCTCAGAACCCCCAACGCCCCCTCAAAAACCTTCACCAACCCCCTTTCCACCCCCTTTTTATCCAACTCCCTCCCATCACCGGAAAAAAAAGTGCTTAAACCCCTCAACATAGCCCTCCTCTCCCTTCCTTCTAGTCCAGCGAGTCTCCTCTCGACCTTGCGTGTATGTCTATTCCTCGCTTCACACACCGCCCAGTCAAATCCAATCTTCGGGAGCAACTTCCTCAGCGGCGGCTGTCGTTCCCCCCCTCTCCTGCCCTTCACTGATGAACTAACCAGTCCCTGGCGACTCAAAGACCTGGTGATCGGCGATGTCGGTGGTGTATGAAGACTCATCGTGGAACAATCCGAACAACCCGGTAGCAACACCAATCTCTCCGAGTAGTAACATCTCGCTGAATCTGTGGGTACGGATTTCTTCCTCGCCGCCACGGCTCCATTCCCCCCTTGACGTCGTCGCATTTGTCTCATCGTCGTCACCGACCGAACAGAACACTGCAAATTATCTGCTCCTAAACGTCGTGACGCGCAATGCAGCGAACCAACTCTCCTCCGTTTCACCGGGCGGGGATCCTTTTCTCTGTCGCCATCATCATCATCTTCCCCGACCTTCCCCCGGCCATGGTCTCTGTCAGGTTCAGACGAGCGGCGGCGGAGGACGAGACTGTTAACCATCCTGAAAAGCTTGAGAAATAGGTTGCTATCCACTGAAGAAAAGAGCGGAGTTTACGATAACCGGATCATCAGTTGAAGACATAGCCGATACCTTTATAGATACCTAGGTATACATCCACACCTCGTCTCACTCTCTTACCCGACCCAACAATGAAAAAAATCACCCAGAAAGCCCTTGTTATCACTCCAGTCATCACAACAATAGCACATTGTTTCCTTTACTAATTACCATGGAAGGCATTGGTAGACGCTTGTTGAATCGTAGAAAGATACCATGCCAGGCAAAGACACAATGTGAAACAGCACTTTGCCTTACTTCAAGTTCGCAAAAAGGTCTCTATTTCCTGGAAAGCTCTCGCATGTTGTATATACTCTATGGGTAGGTGGATGGCTGGCCGGCTCAAAGCAAAAAAGCAAGGTCAAAGAAGAGTGTGAGAATGTGAAGATGACTCCACTAGGTACATGACTGTGCTGCGCCAGCAGCGAATCGAACGCGGGGCCCATTGTTGCCATCGATGCATTTTATCACCAAATCACTGGCGCTATGAGGGATTTCTCGTATGGTTGTACAAGGAAGCAAGCTCCACGAAGCCAGAGGCTGCTCTCCGCTTGCGTGGGGGCCAATGGCCGAGAGTCCGGGACAGCCTCGTCGTGGAGCTCTCATGCATGGTCACCCCCGGGGGTCCGCTCTCATCTCACCGGGATAATGTGGAAATTATCAATTCGAACAGGGAAATAGCAAGTGTGGTCATGAATCTATTGGAGGCGTAACCAGCCTCTTTCCGCAGAAACGACAAACTAGGTAAGAAAATCATATGCCATCCCATCATAATACGCCGGCCCAAAATTTCCCTTGTTTACTCCAGCTGGCCAATGCCGAGGTGGTCCACATCGGCCTTAACGATACGCAGAGTGTTTGTGTTGCCCATGCCGCCCTTCCAGCCCTGGACAACCACCACCGTCTCGCCCTCGTTGAGAACACCCAAGTCAATAGCGTGGGTAAGACCCCACTTGATACGGCGGTCCACATCCTCTTGCCAGTTGACTTTGCTAAAGTCGGGCTTGGCCTCTGGGAACGAGAATGGGTATACACCACGGTACAAGTGGGCATATCTCGAGGCGGACGCGTTCCTAGTGATCATGATGATGGGGCAGACAGGGCGGTACTTGGAGATGAGGCGGGCAGAGACACCCGAGGTGGAAAGAACAAAAATGGCAGCGGCATTGAGGTCGAGAGATGTCCGAACAGCAGCCATGGCGCAAGACTCGACAATGGAGACGGGGCGCTTGACAAGGGCGCACAGCTCCTCGAAGTGGCTGACGTATGGGATGGTGTTCTCGGCCTTGAGGCAGGCCTCGCTCATCTCACGGACAGCCTCATTGGGGTAGTCACCCTTGGCCGTCTCACCGGAAAGCTAAGAAGAACGTTAGCACCTGGACTCTTATGATAGTATTAGCGGCCAAAACTCACCATGACACAGTCGGCGCCGTCAGTAACTGCGTTGCCAACGTCGCTAATCTCGGCTCTGGTCGGCCTGGGGTTCTTGATCATAGACTCGAGCATCTGCGTGGCGCAAATGACGGGCTTGCCGGCAATGTTGCACATGGCAATGATCTTCTTCTGGGCGGCGAAGACTTCGGCGGCGGGGATCTCGATACCAAGATCACCACGGGCAACCATGACACCGTCGGTCTCTTCGAGAATCTCGGCAAAGTTGTTGAGACCTTGTCTGTTCTCGATCTTGGCAATGATCTGGATGTGCTTGCCCTCCTCGCCAAGGACATCGCGAATGTCCTTGATATCCTGACCTCTGCGGATGAAGGCTGTGGGAAATATGATTAGCACAGGAACACCTCCTCAAACGTTAGGACGGTACGTACAAGCAAAGACCATGTCGATGTTGTTCTTCACGCCGAACCGGAGATCGGCCTTGTCCTTCTCAGAGAGAGCAGGCAAGTCGACATCGGTGTTGGGCAAGTTGACGCCCTTGCGGGAAGAGATGAAGCCATTGTTGCGCGCCTTGACCTTGATGGTCTTATCATCGACGATCTCGAGCACGTCAAACGCCAAGACACCGTCGTCGACGTAAATGATGCGGCCTGGGGAGATGACCTTGGTGATGTTCTTGTAGTCGACGTACCTGAGTCCGGTGTCAGTGGCGGGGGTGTATGGGGTAGGAATTGCTGCAAGCTTACATGTTCTCAGTGGTGCAGGAGCTGGCATATTGGTCATCGGTGGTGATGTTCAGAATGGCACCGGCGGAGATGGGGAGATCGGCATCGCCAACCGTGTTGCCGGTACGGATCTCGGGGCCCTTGGTGTCGAGCGCAATGGCGACCTGGCGACCCTTCTGGGCCTTCTCGGCAGCGCGAGCATTGTCAATGACAGTCTCTGTTGGACGAAGGGTTTGTTAACACCGACGATCTCAGCAAGACGAGACTTTGTGCCAAGCTGTCTATGATGGCCTGGTGGTGGTGCTGCGGGTCGCGCTGGGTGGAGCCAGGGAAAGCTGGACCTGAGCGGACCTCGCGACCTCCACCAAGGTGCATCATTGAAGCATGGATGGAGCAGGGAACGTACGGTGGTACTCGTAGCTACCGTGGGAGAAGTTCATGCGCACCACGTTAAGGCCACTCTCGCGGAGCTTGTTGATGGCCTCAACCGAGTTGGTCTTGGGGCCAATGGTGCAGATGATGGATGTGCGGCGGAAGTTGCGGGCAGGCTGGAACGCGGTATCGAGCTGCGAGAGCCATTCGATCTTGCCCCCCAAGTTGAGGTGGTCGAGAGCCGTGTTGACCATGTTGAAGGATGGTAGGAGAGGGAGTGAATAGAGGTCGGACTGCTAAAGATTCCTGAAGATGATTTCTGTCAGCCCAGCCCAAGACCTAGGTAATGGAGGAATTTGATGAGAGGGGGGAAATAAAGGCCGGGAAGTGTTGAGACAGGAACTGGTTGCTCCAAAAGCTCGAGTTCCGTTCCGGCCGGAGAGCTGGCGAAAAGGCTGCCTCTGGCCCAGGATCGGATTGCAGCGATAACGGAACACCGGACGGTGCTGACGCCGCAGCGCCCGAGAGCCAACGGGAATGGGGATCGTGACAGAAGAGACAAACTAACCTCTTAACAATGCGATGTCGAGAGTGGTCGAGCAGGTGGGAAGAGAGGGAGGGAGATGGGAAGAGAGGGAGAGTTGAAAGTTGAGGGAATTGGGTTTGGTTCTAGCTCTAGAAGTTCTGCGCGAAAAAAAAAAACACAGATGCGGTTCAACCAAAGCCCAGCCAAACTTGCCTTCCTTCGGACATGGAGGGGAAGCTTCCCCCCCAAAAGCTCTTCCCAACACAATCCCACTCAGCTCTTGCCAAAGCCCCACGCACCCCTCTCCTCCCTGGATAGTGGATGTTGGATGTCCTCCAATGTGGATTGATGGATGTGGGCGGTTAGGTACCTGTCGCTGTGTCGGCCGGCCCCTCTTCCTCTCCCCCCCTCCTTGTCCTGCCCAGCAACCTATCGCGGTGGCTTGCATTGGTCGTGCATGGTGAAGATACGAAGCACCGAGATCGGGTTTCCCTAAATTGATCCCTACACTATTATGCATGTAGCATCTCTTGTGTCCATCACAGCTTTAAGAAACTCCCATCGCATCGCCGTGTGTTAGGTCGTGCCAAGACCCCGCACCAGATGAGCCCAGCGACGCGGGGGTTTCTCATGAGAATGCCCCGCTTTCTGACGGGCGGTGAGAGCTATTGGTGGCGGGGTGGTGCCGTGCTGTCGTTTGGGTGACACAGAGAATGTCAACCAATCGCTGAAGGCTGTTTTTCATCGTGACTCCGCACGTGCATCCTTGCTGCCTGAGGTGGAAAGTGGTCCAAGCTCGAGATTCGGAAACGGGGTGCGCACGGGCACATGCTTGGTGGCTGGAACCTCAACTGCTGCTGGTGCTGGCGTGGTCGCTTGCTTCTGAATGATCGCCCGACCCCCCGCTAACGATTTCCATACCGACAGACCTGACAGACCGCATCACCGCCACCGCCTTCTCGACATTCGTCTTGAAACCGTCCGCCGGCCAATATTTGACGAATCTGTTTTTCTTCGATTTTTTTGTTTTTTGCGAAAAGCACCATATATCTCGATCGATTCGGTTTCGACGATAGCTCTATTCACCATGGTGAGTCTTCGTCCCCCATCCGAGTGCCATCGCCGCCTCGTTTCTGCTCGGCGGTCTCCGTGTCGCTTTCCGAGTCTAAGAAGTTTGCCATCTTCCAGCTCCTCGATTTACTGACGTTGGGCCTCTGGTCAAAGCTGGCACGTTTAACCCATTATGCCTTTGATGCTGTGCTCGGTGAGTTCCTGTCGGCTCCCTTCGACTTCGTGTTGGGCTCTGTGATGGCTAACCTGATGTACCCAGTTTCCGCCATTCTCGCGGGAGTGAAGCGTTCGACCGGCTTGACGTGAGTAGTGCCGTCCGCTTTCCTTCGACGGTCGAGATTGCCGAAATTCGAGTTTCCTCGAATACCACGAGTATCGGTACTGACGATTCGAACCCACAGTTTCCAAGCCGATCAGATTGGTTCCGATGAAAACGACGCTTTCCGCAAGTTTACATACAAGTATCTCGGTATGGGAGAGTGGATCATGGATCAGACGGTCGCCATTGCGGGCTCGAGCAAGTGGTTCAAGAGAACCAGGTAAAAAGCCCTCTGACGGAACGAACGAAATGAACGAGCCGGGCGTGGGCGGTCGAGACGAGAAGAATATCTAGATGCCAGACGCCCTATCGCTCTGGCGCTTCGCGGGCGGAGGAGATGATGATCATGATGATGGCTGGGCCGGGTACATGTTGCCGACTATCGGGTGCTTCTCGGGTCGTGCGGTCTTTTTTGGCGGCGTTCGGGGACTCTCGTTGACCAAGAGAAGGGATGCATTTTCTCCTCTAGGATTTCTGAATATCGGATTTTGTCCTAGGATTTTGCGCAATACCATTGGAATTTTCCCATCTCTGGTGTCTTGGTCATGCAGAAGTCTCTGGGACTTTCTGTCCCTCTCCCGTTCTCTTCCGGTGCCCCATCCGAGGGAGCATTAGCCGAGGCAATCCATAGTGGGTTTAGTCTCCATGCCACAACAACTGACGACCACTATGATCATAACTCTGGAGGCCGTGGAGATACGATGTTGACTGTTCTGAACATGAACGAGGCCTCGTGAAAAATCATTAATGGGTCATCACACCTTGATTCCCTCGCCGCTTTCTGCCGCATTTCCCAACACCTTCGCTTCAACCCTCTCACCTCTTTCAACTTCCTCCCATAAACCCGGATAATTCTATCCCATTCCTTCAAGGCCTCTTCCAGTGGTTTGATAACATGGGACTCCAACCACAGGCAGGTTCTCTCGTGTTCTTTGAACACCTTATTGTCATGTAGCGTCTCCCACTCCGACTTGTTTCTCTCCATGAAGGGCCCCACGACTCGGTTTGCCCTAGTATCTGAACCCCTATCCTCCATCATCATCATGAGCCTTACTTTCTTAAGCATTGATTCATCCATCTCGAGCCCCCTGACTTTTTTGTGTATTCTCTCTTTGGCATAGTTGTGGAGAGCCCTCAGTAATCCCACGATCTGCCGGAGATCATCAAGGGATTCCATAGCCGCGCCTAGTTCTTCTATGAGCCTTTTCTCCAAGTCGGCGAGAAAGATCACCTTGCCTGTCAGAAAGATATTTTGTGATCGGCCCTTTGGCTGACGGGCTCGGTACTGGCTCCTTATTTCACTCAGAAGCTTCAGGCTAGGGGCAGGACGGTCGAGATCGCCTTGGCAGTCTATGGCCGACTGATATATGGTCCCAACAAAAGGCTTTTCGTATAGGGCGATGCGGAAGACGGTTTTGGCCCACACATGAGTGCAGTCCATCGATGCGGAGCGCCAGGAAGCAAAGGAATCATATGGTCGGCCGGAGGCGTTGGCGGCCAGCTGGATGAGGCGCTCGCGGGCGCAGGCGCGAGGGTACCTTTCGCAGATTTCATGAGAATGTTGAGCCCGACAGGGCTCCCAAACGAAGCCTTTGGAATCCTCTGTGTCGGGAAGAAGGCTGGTCAGAAACCTTTTCAGGTTATCGACTGTGGTGAATTTGTTCGAATCTTCCTGATTGGTGGCCATTGGTGCTTTGCTGGGGCGAGGTTGGACAAGTACGTGATTGATAGCTGGGCGAGCATGAGATGACATACAGTGCCTACTAGATTCTTGTGAACGGAAAAGCGAGAATATATACATGCTGTATCTTAAGGTTTCGCTCAACTCTCACTGAGCCAAAGTCTATTGCCTAGTAATCTCCCTCAGGGTTTGGCATATCAGTGGAGGTTGAGATTGGAAGATACGGAGACAAAACTGACAGCATTAATTCAACGCCACTAGAACTAGAGTTTATTCAGAAAGATAGATGCAGGGCTTAGAAGCTAAATTCGATTAACTTCAAGCTACGTTTCTTTTTCTCTACCATAGATTTCATGTGTAATCAGCTCTAGTCAGAGAGCTTTTGGTTGATAGCTGCGGATTTCAGCTTGAAGTATACCTACGGTAGGTATCTTGTGCATCAAAACCTGTGAAATGAGTTAAAGTTTCGTGATGGCATCAACAAAATTACCAAGCATACACCCGCCAAAGCAGAAATCTATGAAAGTAAACCCAGGGTCAGGGTGACCTGCATAGAACATTTTGGCGCAGTCTTTCATTGATGCAACTCGAGTCAGGGTTGCGCATTGTGGTCATTATGAGAGGCCATTGACACAAGATTTCTTTGTCCGCACACAGACATCTGCAACGTAGCCATGTCGTACTATTTCTAGAGCAAAAATGAAAAGTAACGAGTAATTAACTCTCCAGAGTGCCCTTGCTATATTGGATCTTTCTCGGCGGTGGCCCGGGGTCGATCGCGATCATCTTTCGTCATCTGCAAACCAGCCAATCACAGGCCATTCTGCTCACACTGTAGGTAGGGTGCAACACTGATAACAAATCAGCATGTCCTCCATCATGGACATCATCCAAGATGACTTTGCATCAACCCTAGACATTCACCAAAGAACATCATCACATCCTGCTGCAAACCGTGACAGATTAGCCCACATCATGGAGATCCGACGCCGGGAAAGCCCAGCTCACAATCAGCCAAGATATCACGACCCAGCAACACCTCCATCCTCACCACCTTTGTTATCCTCACCATCATCATTATCATCATCATCGTCGTCATCATCCGGATCTCCCGGATCACCACCAGACCCAAAACCATCACCCCCTGAATTCCCTCAATTTTCTCTGTTTCCCGGTGAACTCCAAAATCTCATCTGGGACCACGCCGCCGCCCTCTTCTCGGCACCAACCTCGCGTCCAGGAATCCACTTCCTCCTACAACCAACCCTCCTCCACCTCCTCCCCCTAAACCCCAACGACCACCCCCCTCCCTTCATCGCCGCCCCCTACCAGCTCTCCACCCCCTGGCTATCCAACGACCTCGACCTCGTCCCCACCCGGCACTCCTTCGCCCTCAACCTCTTTCACCTCCTGATCACCTGCCGCGCCTCCCGCGCAGCCATCCTCCGCAACAACCTTTGCCCCCCCTTCAGCTGCTCCCGGACCATCCTGCGAAGTCCCGCTCACAAACCGTCTTTTCTCATCGCCCCAGGAAAGTCAGTTGATTTGTCGTTGGACTTGCATCGAGATTTGATTTCTTTAACATCGGCGACCGCGAGTTGTGACGAGGTGAGACGGATGCTGGATTACACGGACGGGAACCATTTTATCTTCACCGCGGCGAGGAAGTTTGCGGTTAGGTATGGCTCCGGCTGGGAGCTGCCGAGTCCGGGGCCTTTCCAGCATGATAGGCGGTGTCCGGTGGGCTGGATGGGGATGAGAGGAGGGGGGAGGCCTGGTTTCTGCAGTAGGTGTGTGGGGAGGTTGATAGAGAGGTTTGGGAGGTTGGAGGAGGTTTGGGTTTTGGTTGATTTGCCTTCTGAGGGAGGGTGGAAGAGGGCGGAGGGGTGGGGGAGGGGGAAGGAGTTTGAGGGGTTTGATAAGAGGTATTTTGCCGTTGAGGGGGTGATGCCGGTGGGGGAGGGGGAGGGAAACGGGAATGTGGTGGAAGAGGGGTTGGAGGTGCTGGAGAGGGTGAAGAGTAATCTGGTGAGTTTACGTTGGGTTGGGTTGGGTGGTGGGGGAGAGACGATGCTAATTTGATGTGACAGAAAGATCCAAGATATTATCACATGCCATGGGTGAGTCAGTTGAAGTTTGGATTGTTGGGGTGGGAGAAGCTATCATGACCGAGAGTATGTATGCAGATACCGTGATATTGGAAGTCGATTATGATCAGCTATGCACAATGCGTTGGTTATCATATGGACATCTTGAACAAGGAAGACATCCAAGTAACAAAACAGATGGAATTGGGGATTGATCATGCTTTTTGGCTAAAATATCCTAGTTTCAGCGACAAGGTTTATTGTCAATAGGTATGAGAACTGACAGGTATGTTGCATCATCAAGCTCAAGATCAGACGAACTGCTGTGGATACCTAGTGGATGAGATAGGATGAGGCATGCACCAAGATAAGATAGCAGGCTCATCGGCGCGCAATCCCGAGCGCTTTTGTCAACCCGACTTCACGATTGGCATTGCTGAGGTTAAGTTTTGGCATGACGTCTCGGGTCTGTCTCACAACCCAGGGGCAGTTTGTTTGATCGGATCCGATCGGCTCTAGCGCCTCGATTTGAGTGGCTGACAGGGGTTCAGATCACCAGCGCGGAAACCGTAGCGAGCACCATCCGAACCGAGATTCTAGAAGCTTAGCGCTCCATCGCCTGAACCGACAGTGCGCCTCACCGTCACTCTGCCATTGAAGCCTCGAAAAGGCAGCCTGTAATCTAGAATGCTTTGCATCCATTGGAAGACAAACACGGTTCAAGCATCGTCAGGAGTGACGACGGAACCAAATCTGATGACCAAGGCCAGGGTCCACCTTAGGTAGCCAGTTGCCCGGAGGGGACCCGATGCCCAGAGCAGGCACCTTAATGGCGCCAGTCGGGCCGGGCTCCTTCTGGGGCAGACAGAACGGCGTCAAGACTCGCAATCCACCAACCTGAACCTGAACCTTGAACTCGGGTCAAAGCTGTGGATCATTTGCGAAGTGCAACTCCAGCCGCGCACCAACCACCGCCAAAATTGAAACTGGTGCCACGTCAAACCCATGATGCACCCCCGACCACGAGGAAACAAAGCTCCGTTTCTTCAGCGACGGGAAACAACACCAGGCGCCTTCATGAAACTTCAATTCCTGTATCCCGTCGCCGTGTTCCTACGGAGTACTGACTACGGAGTACCTGGAAGCGCCCGGGAACCTCAAGGCCAACGGAACCGACCATCTCAGTGACCCCCTCACCACCATGCTCGCTTAACAATATACAGGCAGAAATACGAGAGACGGCTCAGCAAGATGACTTACCATCGCCTCGATGCCAATTTACAAAACACTCCACCATTGAGCTTGAATACGGTGAGATTCGACCATCTAACCTGGATCACCAGCAACCGGTAACGACATCAAATGTGGAGCGGGCCTGATTCTCCCACCCCTTCATCCTAATCCTCACCTCGGATCCCGTGAATCCTGACCCCGGTACAGACTTCAGACGCCCAGGGGCACGGTACCTGCCGGGGATCTGAGCAACGGTGTGACCTGGCCGCCGGGGCCCCCCAACGCCAAGGAGGCTCAAGGAGCGTCTTGGCAGCACCCTTCACCTCAACCGCCGTCCTGCGACGCAAGCGACGTCCCCTTCGAGATGGAGCACGGCTTTATCATCCCATATTGGGCCTTGTCGTCGCCAGTTCCCCATCATGCTGGACTACCGAATTCCCAGTCCCAGCACCGGTATGATCGCCATTAGGGGCGTGCTCACTCTCTCCTTTCCCTGGCCCTGGCTGGTGCCATCCCATCATTGACAGGAAGGAGTCTGCCTCGTTCTATATAACCTCACATCTCCCATCCGCTTTGTCTCTTCCCTTTCCTTCCTCATTCCATTCAGCAGTTATTCGCTCTCTTCCTTGTTTTGTTCAGTCTTTTCAGTTCTGTGAACTCTTCGTTTCGTTCCGCTCTTTCGGCATTTACACATTCTTTACAACCGCTCGGCCGGTCCTTCATCTCCGCTTCCCTCCTACCAAAAAACAAGTTTTAGTGCGATAACTTCTGTTTGTCATCACCATGCATTCCAAGGCCGCTATCGTCGCCCTTATGCTGGCCGTTGTCGAGGCCCGTTTCGGTCAGGAAGGTGCCGTTCAGGGCGCCGTCCAGGCCCTCGGTGCCTTTGGCAATCCCGGTGCTGCCGGCACCTTGGCCGGTCAGACTCCCGGTGTTCTTCTCGCCGGTGCCAACGCCTGCGCCAAGCTCCAGCTTGCCGACCAGATCGTTGCTCAGCTCGGAAACGATGCTGCTGTCATCAATGCTGCCAAGCTCGTCGTCCAAGCTGAGAAGAACTTCAACCCCTTTGCCGTCTCCATCCCTAGCATCTGCTCTGATGCTAGCCTCCCCGCTACTGAGGCTCTCCGCGGTATCATCCCTCTCGTTGATCCCGATGTTCCCGGTGCCGCTCAGCAGAACGCCCGCTCTGCTCAGTCCTTGAACAACCCTCTCGCCGCCAACGGCCAGTCCGTTGCCGACATCACCGCTGCCCAGGGCTTCACCGAGTTCACTGCTCAGGGCTCTGACGGCTCCAATGCCGCTCCCGCTGCCGGTGGAAACAACAACAACAACAACAACGGCGGCAACAATAATAACAATGGTGGCAACAACAACAACAACAACAACAACGGCGGTAACAACAATAACAACAACAATAATGGCGGCAACAACGGTGGTGCCGTCAACTGCGGCCCTCCTCGCACCCTGACCACTGTCATCGTGGCTCAGCCTACCGCCGCCCCTGCTGCCGGCAATGGTAACAACAACAACAACAACGGCGGTGGTAACAACGCTGCCCTCGACTTCGGCTCTTGCGTCCCCACCATCAACTTCCTCCCCGGCCGCAACGGCCGCGCCGCCACCGAGTTCACCTTCAACGCCATCGACCCCGCCATCCTCGCTCGCCAGAGTGAGGCCCTCAACCCCAACATCATCACCAACCGTATCTGTGACGAGCTCACCAACATCTGCGGCGCCAACCAGGCTGCCAAGGACGCTTGCCAGGCCGCCAAGGCTCAGATCCAGGCGCTCGGAACCCGCGATGCTTCCACTGCCGTTGCGTGGAACACAGCTCTTGGTTTCCCCGGTGTCGATGTTTCTGTCTAAGTGTGAGGGGGTTGTGTAACAAAATTGGGGGTGTCTTGTTTTTTCTTCTTGTTGTGAGATATGATGATTGATATGATCATTTCTTTTTACCTTGTTTTATTGTTGGCGTTGTTTAAGGGGGAGTTGGTTAATGATAGCTCAGCTAGTGACCTTGTAAATTGACTGGTTGCATGGGTAAACAATACTTTGTCCTTTGATGATTCGTTTGTGATGTTGAATTCAATGCAGCGGACAGACACTGTGAAGCTGAACCAAACACTGCCTTACACCACATGTTCGGGAGTTGGTGGAGGAAGAGTGTGGGGCAGACGGGATTGTCTCGGCCCCCCCGCCCTCGAGTTCATCCGATGATGCAATCCATTTGCGATTTCCAACTCGAGTTGGTTTGTCATCAACAAGAATCTCTTTCCCTTTCTTTTTTCCCTCAATCTCACAATCTTTCATTTCATGGTCTGAGAGAGTTACCAGCTCTGAATGCCTAATCAATCCCACTTACTCAACTACCTCGTCAACAACATCGCCCCCAAAATGTCCCACCACGTTCTCCTCCTCGGCGGGCACGGCAAGGTGGCCCAGCTCCTCACCCCCCTGCTTCTGAAGCGGGCATGGACCGTCACGAGCGTGATCCGGTCGCAGGAGCAAGTCCCTACCATCAAGAAGCTAGCAGCAGGAGAGAGCAAGGGGAAGTTGAACGTGCTTGTCAGGAGCTTGGAGGAGGTCAAATCCGAGGCTGATGCCAAGCGCGTGATTGAAGAGGCCGGAAAGGAAGGGGGAGGAGAAGGGAAGGAGGTGGATTATGTTGTTTGGAGCGCCGGTGCAGGTGGGAAGGGTGGTCCGGAACGGGTAATTTACCTACATCTCTGTCCCCCCTCTATAAATATGAACATTGCTAACAATCTTTCAGACCTACGCTATTGATCGTGATGCTTGCATTCACTTCATCCGCGCTTCGGAGTCTATTCCGTCTATCACAAAATTTTTGCTGGTGTCGTACCTTGGGTCGAGAAAGGTGAAGCCTTCGTGGTGGTCGGATGAGGAATGGAAAGCCGCGCAGCATGTTAACAATGAGGTTTTGCCGACGTATTACAAGGCCAAGGTTGCTGCTGATGAGGAGCTGTATCGGGTATCGAAAAAGAGTGGGAGGTTGGTGGGGATTTGTCTGAGGCCGGGGACTTTGACGCTTGAGCCGGCGGGGAAGGTTGAGCTGGGGAGGACGAAGGGGTCGCAGGGGGAGGTGGGCAGGGAGACGGTGGCAGTTGTGGCGGATCAACTGCTTGCGAAGGATGGAGTGAAGAACTGCTGGGTTGATTTGTTGGATGGTGGAGAGGGGGTGGAGGAGGCGGTTGAAAGAGTGGTGAGGGAGGGGGTTGATTGCGCCGAGGGGGAGGAGGTTTACAACGAGTAGGGGGTTTGATGAAGGTTTTTGGATTATGCCATGTTTTTCTACATGGAAATTGGATGTTTGGATTTAGTACGATCGACAAAGAAAGGGTGCGGCTCGGGACGGTAGTCGATATTGAGTGTAACTGTATAGGAATTATGTGGCGTTGCGGCACAAGTGCTGTCGGTCACAAACCACGTGTAATACGTCCAGTCGGGATGCTGGACTCCCATGCGGCGTCTGTTGGGAGGCGGCAAGGTAGGTACCCTTTTGCAGGCTTAGCTTGAGCCGCCGCGGGATTACGCTCCTTCCCAACGGATTTACTGGAGTTTGTTGAGAGCATCAGGTAAGATACCTAGGTAGCTGAGGTTTGATGAGTCCCTGATCAAACAACAACACGGTCATACTCATTACCTCAAGATGAGATACCTCCCCAGCAATCGACCGTCTGTTGTGTCATGGTGTGATTTCGCGTGATATACCCGACAGCTGGGTGAAAATTCAGAAGGTGGGTAAAATGGCCGGGCTCATGGCGTTCGGTGAATTCTTTGAACGGTTGGGAGACAGACAGCAGTAGAACGGGGGAGACGGAATGCGGCGTATGCAGGTCGTACACAGTAGCTGCTCTGCTCTGCCGTTGGATCTTGAAACCAATAATGGCACTGCAACATGTACGCAGTTGGATACAAGTCGGGGTCGTTTTGTTAGCGAATGCGTGCCACGGACAGCTTTCCCCGCGCCTTGGTACATGATGCCAAGGTGTGTGCTCCGCGAGCACATGCCCGGAGATAGTTTGGTGAGGGTGACCCGGAATACGTGAGAAAAAAGACAGCTTGAGATAGGAGGTGGTAAGGCTGCGGTGAGTTGGACGGGCTCTGCTGTAGGGTATCAATAGCCTAGGATAAGCCACGTGGGAGAGGTCGTGCCCCGGTCATCTGCTGTCAGTTTTGGGCAGACTGTCCTGATATTTCTTTACAGTGTACTGTATACAATGCGCCCGGAATGATTCCGGCGCCTCTGAGGCGCGTGAGTGTGGTCGCAGCATGGTAGCCAGATGACTGACATACATGGGAGATACAGGGATGGGCTGAGAATATCACCGATGGGGTGGTGAAGATATCCCAACGGAACCTGTGCTGATGGGTGAGATGGAGGTATAAAGCCAGCCCTTTAGTCGAGTGTTTTGTTCAGTTGATCTTCTCTCGCCACCCCTTCGCCCTCTTCACCACCACTACTATGAAGGTCTCCTCTTTCATCGCCGGGCTCCTGCCCCTTGCTTCCCTTATCCTCGCCGCTCCCGGACCTGACCCTGAGAAGGCCGCCACCAAAAAGATCAACGAGTTCGACAGGAAGTACCAAAAGTATATTGAGGACACCGTCAAGAGGCGCAAGACGGGTTACACAAAGAATAATATCCGCCGCCGCAAAGAATGGTATGTTCGTCTTTTTCGCCTCCTTTTTTCACCATCACATCAACTAATACCCAACCCCACAAAGGAGTAAACTCACCAAATTTGAACGCAAGGCCTACCTCAAAGCCATCTACTGCCTCTCCGCCAAACCGGGTATCACCCCTCAATCCGTCATCCCCGGCGCCCGCTCCCGCTTCGACGACTTTGTCGTCTCCCACATCCAGCTCACCCCCTTCGTCCACGCCAACGGCTTCTTTTTGGCATACCACAGGTATCTCATCTGGCTGTTCGAGACCGCGCTGAGAGAGGAGTGCGGGTACAAAGGCACGCAACCCTACTGGGACTGGACGCTCTACTGGCGAGACCAATCCCAGCACCCAGTCTTCGACGGCAGTCCGACGTCTTTGGGTACCAACGGGGCCTATGTCCCTGATCGTGATCCCATCACCATTAGCATTCCTAATATAGGGCCGATTACCTTTCCTCCTGCCACCGGCGGCGGATGCGTGTCGGGGCCACTGGCATTTGACAAGTTCAAGATCAACCTGGGACCGATTGGGTATGCGCCCCAGGGACCGGACGATGGGCTGGGGTATAACCCCCGTTGCCTAACCCGTGATCTCTCGCCGTCGTTGAGCCAGCGCGCGCTCCGGCCGAGGAACGTGAGCTTCTTGCTGGAGAGCGAGAGCTACGCGGCGTTTAATGTCAACTTGGACACAGCCCCCGGGGGCAGTGGGGTGCATGGCGGGGGCCATTTCTTGCTTGGGACGGTGCAGCTTGATACATATGCCAGTCCGTCGGATCCGATGTTTTATCTGCATCACTCGAATCTGGATAGGATGTTTGCGATTTGGCAGGGGCAGGATCAGGCGAGGAGGACGAAGGTGGTTTGGGGGACGCAAACTTCGGGCAATGGTGAGTTATTCTTCAGTCGGTGGTGATGATTGAGAGGCTGATGCTAATGATGCATTGATAGTGCCTCCGAGTGCCAATGTCACGCTGGACATGCCGGTGCCGT
This sequence comes from Triangularia verruculosa, assembly GCA_033296885.1. Classification (NCBI taxonomy): domain Eukaryota; kingdom Fungi; phylum Ascomycota; class Sordariomycetes; order Sordariales; family Podosporaceae; genus Triangularia; species Triangularia verruculosa. The sequence goes on along the minus strand of MU864032.1, from coordinate 30,446 downwards.
TTGGCTTTGTTTCGCCTGGTGTTCCGCTGAGGGAGCTGCAGTCTTCGATTGATGGGCCTTTTTGCTTCATCTATGAGTAAGGTCGCTCAGGCACTGGACTTATGATAGTTCGCACATCAATACATTTGTTATGACACGAATTTGTGGCTGTTGCCTTCTTTCCGCTTGACATGATTACGACGCTTCGCAATGATTATCTGGCTATGGTTTAAACCCACGTTTCTTCGGGGCGTTAGCCACCGGCACTGCATCGACAGGTGTTCCCGGCACTGGGTGGTAAAGGCGAGTGATATGCCGACGGCATGGCCGGGGAAGTGTGCCGAGCGTGCGTGGGCCCCGCGGCGGCCGGGGTTGGAGCTCTATCTTTGTTTGCTTACCAAATCACCAAGAAAAGGGCCTTGGCATGGGTCACATTCAGTTAGTCCCTATCACGGAGTTGTAGCGCTCGATTTTGACGTTGAATCCATCAGCTTTTGATCTTCCGGTGCGGAGTCGCGGAGTCGCAGAGTATACGGAGCCTCCACCGGAGACTTTTGTGGTTTGTGTACAACCCTCCAGGATTACAAAGGCTAATTATTTTGCTGGCGATTGCTATGCCGCGCGAACTTTTGTGATCCTGAAGGGCTGTACAATATAATAATATTAGTAAGGTGACGGGGGAACATTCGAGACGGGTGTTGTTGTTGGTAAAAATCGGGTAAGAACAATGGCCCGTCGCCCCCCAGTGGGTAACCTGTGGGGTTGGATTGGTGGGAAATGGGACGACGATGCCAGATCTCGGAAACAAGTCATGTGCGCGTCATAAGTATATTAAGGGACGAAGACACATCGGCTTTCGAGATGTGCCACTACCTGAATAAGTAGTATTGATAATTTTGAGAAACCTACCTAATACCTAAGCTCATAATTCATAAGACCGTCAAGATGAAAGAAGCACTCGTCAGCCAAGGTACTTCATGCACCCCCTTTTATTCACACTGGTACCCCTATACTAACCCCTCTCGCTAGGCCCTCAAGTCGAGATTGTCGACACCCCCATCCCCTCTCTCCCATCTCCTGACCACATCCTCATCAAGGTCGTCGTCACCGGCACCAACCCAAAGGATTGGAAAGTCCCCTACTTCTTCGAGCAAGACAACCGCACCAACCAAGGCGATGACATCGCCGGCATAGTGCACTCCGTCGGCTCAAATGTATTCGAATTCAAGCCCGGCGACCGCGTCGCCGCCTTCCACGAGATGCGCACGCCCCATGGAAGTTTCGCTGAATATGCCATTGCGTGGCAGCACACCACCTTCCACGTTCCCAAGAATACCTCATTCGAGGAAGCCGCTGCTTTGCCTCTGGCGGCTATGACGGCGGCACTCGGGCTGTACAACAAGCTAAACCTCCCCCAGCCCTGGTCACCAGATGTCAGCAAGGACAAAGTCACCGACATTCCGCTCCTGATCTACGGCGCGTCATCCGCTGTCGGTATCTACGGCCTGCAGTTTGCTCTTAGGAGCAACATCCACCCCCTGATCTGCGTTGCCGGGTCATCAAAAGACTACGTTGCTCAGTTCCTCGACCCATCAAAGGGCGACGTGGTGGTTGATTACCGCGACGGCCCGGAAGCCACCGTGGAGGGCATCAAGAAGGCGCTCAATGGTAGAGAACTGAAGCACGTTCTCGATGCGGTATCGATCGACGAGAGCATCGACAACATCTCCAAGGTTCTGTCCACAGACGGTGGGCACGTCACGCTTGTGCTTAGCAGGGAGAAGGTTGAGCTGGTGGAGGGGCAAAAGAATAGCCTTACCATGGTCGCGGATGTTCACGGGAATCATAAGGACTTTGGGTATGTCTACTTCAGGTATATGGCCAGGGGATTGGCGGAGGGGTGGTTTAAGCCCCAGAGGGTGGAGGTTGTCCCGGGCGGTTTGGGAGGGCTGCAGAAGGCGCTGGGGGATTTGAAGAACGGAAGGGCGAGCGGAGTGAAGTATGTGGTGAGACTGGATGAAACGGCGGGGCTGGTGAAGGGGGATCGGTAAAGAACACCTAATAAGGCGCAGTTTTAGGGTTGAGTTTGATGGTTAAACCAGGTTGATGGGGAGGCTTGCCTATAGACTCAAGTAAATACACTAGAGCGTTACATACCCAGGTACCAATTCCCGCAATGAGAGGTTATATACCTGAAAGATGGTCGCAGCAAATTAAGAAGCAAAACTACGATCCAACGACTAGATATGGGCCCTTTTAGAGTCACCTACTGTCACATGCAGTTGGGACTCATCTAAGAGCTCATGCACACCAAGGTGACTGTTTTTGTAGCCTAGGTTCTAATGCTGTCGCTGTTTCCTAGAGGGCCATGGATGAGGCCAGATGGGGAGGGGCATGACATATGATCTAGATAGCCTCGCGGACACTCTCATCATCTTCTGAGTTAGCGCCCGGGTTGAATGCGGATGCATGGCGCAAGATGGGGTCGGAATATGAGTAAAGTACCTAAGCAATAAAGATATCTTCCCCTGTTGCAGGATTCTTGGGTCGGTATCCTTTCCAGGCCTCTAGCCTAGGAGCGATACCTAGTTAGCCCCTTTACCGTCTACCTAGCCACGTACATAGATTAAGCCAGACAATTTTCCCGCCGCCCGCACAAGTACCATGCCCACCTATCTGAAGTCTGAGGGCGCAAATGATGCTATGGTATATTCTAGAATTCTCATCTTTCCAGATATTGGTACATATTGCGGTAGGTACCTTAGGTAGCTGTGTCTGATGGCACCTTGTAACAGTACCTATCCCGAGTAGGCAGCTTTAGAACCTTGCTGCCAGTACCTAGACTAATCGAAATAAGCTTTGTCGCATTGTAGACCAATGACGCGGGTCCAAGTCACTGAACTGGTGCTGAGGGAGTACAGCGGTCCCTTGTTAGAACCTCTGTCCCAACCCCAAGGCGTGTCACGCTGTGAGTACATGACCTCCTCGCCGGCCGTCGTCCCACCCTGATACTCGATGCTTGTGTACGGCCTCCCGTAATTGATCCGCAAGCATACAAAGACTGGACCGGTGTCGGACAAGACTTTGACGAAAAAGCAGCCACCTTCGTTCAAGGCAGCAGTGCCTATCGGTACGTCAATAGCAAAGCCTGTTTCTTGGTTTCGACGAGTAAAGATAGCTTCGAAAGGGCCGCGCTTGTCGAGTATCATCACGGGCTCTAGACGGAGTAGTACGGATAACAGTTGCTGGGCATCAACTGAACTGACGGCAACAACTTCGGATACCGATTTGCATACAACACGGCCCAGAAAGAAGTCGCGCCATGGCCACTCCTGGACGCGGATGGACTTGGCCACAAGAATCAAGAAACCTGCCAAGACCCAACAAAAGGTGGAAATGTTGAAGGGGTCCACGCCCTCTATGCGCGTTTGAACCGACACTCCAATGGCCAGTCCACCGACAACTAGAAGTCCGCACAGGAAGAATGTGCCCCAACAGTAGCGACGATAGGGGATGATGATGGATGTCGCGTCAATAGCCCAGCTGTCAATCTTCCTGAGCACCCGTGTCATATCCGCGTTTGCTGCCTGTAACTCACTACGAAGCTTGGTATTAGCTTCAGTGTTGCCTTGCACGCACCCTGAGGATGCAGGAGCATCACCAACCCCCGTAGAATTCCAGTGACCGAGGGAGCGCTTCAATGCAATGGAACACAAGCTGACTGATGTATAATCGGGACTCGTCGTCGAGCGATAATTGCTTGTGCGGAGCATAAATGCAGCCAAGAAGGGTACATCATCGCACATTTTGACTGTCCCGGGCTTGGATATGGAATCAACGGCGACCAGCATACCGCGAAGCTGCCTCATAAAGTTTCCACAGACCATGAGGAAAGGCACGATAGCTGTTGTGACATCGCGCATCGAAGCCAGATATATGTGTCCAATTTTGGATTCCCCTAATTGAATCCCATCATCACCCAGCTTGCGCGGCAGGATTGGGGTCCACGTCCAATGAACCGAAACATACGCTGTACTCGGTGGTAGGCTTCCCTCCGAAGATAGGCGCTGGCCCTCCATCAACTGCTCCAATACCTCAAGGCAAACGTCGAATGCGAAGCCCACGCAATGGACCTCTTTGATATCGCCAGACCCTCCAATGGCACCCGAGCGCTGTTGACAGAGCACGGCACGGGCCTCCTTGAAACCTGTATCGTAGACGATAGAACAGGCCTCAAACGAATCGGTGACGACCGTTGTGTCGGGGAAAGAACGCAGATAGCCAGAAATCTGCTGAACTAGGACAGCAATGCACTGATGAAAGGCAGCCATCAACCTGAAGTAATCTTTTCCTCCCTGGGGAATGGTGCGCTGTGCCGCCTGCAACTGTTTGTCTCTGGGACTTTTGCCACCTGTATCTTTATCCGCTGGGGGAGATGGGAAGTCCATCTTCAGCTCGTTCCTAAACCAACGATCCCATTCGCGCGCTCCGGAAAGACAAACATCCGTCGACTTCTCGAGATCGAAGCCGACGATCTTGAGCTTGGTCGCGAGCTTTGCCAAGGCGATCACAACGTTATCGTCCCAAAACTGGCCCGAAGTGGCTCGTAGGAGCACTCTCACCAACGTACCCGTGACATAGTTCACTAACGCCTGGTAGCATCGGTCGTTTTCGTCTTTTAACCGGATGGAGCCATCGTAAGTGGAAGATCCGGGCCCAGACGCAAACTTCGACAGCTCGCGTTTTGAAATCTGAAAATTAGACGGGTTGGAACTTATCGGCTCAAACTCCAGAAGAAGTAGCTCATTATCCAGAATGCAAATTCTAGTTGCGAAGCTCAGTTGTGTCGCCAACTTATCAAGCTTCAGGTATCCCTCTCGATCCGCCTTCCCGAACCACTCGTCGTGACCCTCCACCTGAAGAGGCTCCTGCTGGTTTACATTGTCCACAAGCCGGCGGACCTCAAGACACCACAGCTCGAACTGCTGCTCTTCCGAAACCTGGTAGTTGAGCGCGTCGGTGAATCTCGGCAAGTCAACAAGCTCGTAACCTTCCTGGACAGGGAAAGAGGTATGGCAATTAAGTTTTTGAATGATGGAATCGGCGTTCAGATTCCATTGAGTTCTTCTCGGAGCAAAGTAGTCCTGTCGCTTCGTCGAGTCTTGGTGTATATAGTTATCTCCAGCTCGTGTGGGCTGCTCATAACCCAAAAGGGTTGCTCGACGTTGAGGCTTAACCATGGTGAAGTTCGTGGATCGTGTCTGGGAGACTTCTCGATGTGCAAGGCAGGTAAGGTACCTAGTATACCCTAGGTAGTAGACGAGACCTTTGCCTGAGGGTGCGAGACAATGAGGAAAGCTTACACATATATTCACTGAAACACCTCAGTCAAGGCAAGGCTCCCTCTGCCACACCACCCCACGCCCATTATTGACTAACTATTTGCAGATATAGCCCCGCGTCACCCTGCACGGTCGACATCTGACATCCCAACTTGCATGACGCCCCTTTGTAAGCATCCAATCGCGTCTCGTACCCAATGTGCGAGGAGTTGCCCGGTTTGGCCGTCTGTGGATATACGAACATCTTATTACTTTATCTTAGGTAACTTGTTGCCGGCTTGGACCTTGGGGCATTTATTGGTTGCACTACATCTGCGCTAATGCAATGCTTGAGCAGGAAAGACTCAGCTCTTGACGAGGCTCGCTAATTCTGTTGGCTGTTGGAGGAGATGGGTTAAAAGGTGAGACTTAAGAAAACCTACCTACCTTACCTTACCAGGCTTTCCCGCACATCATACACGTTCGACGAAACACACTCCATGTGTACCTATGCAGTTCTTGTCATCGGCTATCAATGGAGTCACCAGTGGGTTTCATCCTACGCAAAGGCCGTTCAACGCCACCTGTCAGACGCAGGAAACCAAAGCAATGGCGACAATACGACAGGTCAGCAATTAATAAGGCCAGGTTCCAATGGCCGCTTTTTCGATACCACAGAGCACTGGATCTCGCAGGACGAGCCTGGAGAATGCGTCCCCACGGCACAAAGCAGCAAGCCGGCCCCTAGTAGCAGGCGATTCGGCGAGCACTCATTGCTCCTCCGTAGGATCGTCATTCCTCAGGAATCACCACAAGTGCAGCTCGAAATCCAGTCGGCAGAACTGCAGCAGGTCTTCCGAGATGTCACGTGCGGATTGGACACAGTCAATGTACAGGCAGACCCTATTGTTATCCCCGCCCCCTACTACGAGTTATACCACTTCCGGGATGAGTTGGAGGCTGTACGTCTAGTCGCAACAACGAACGACAAATTGAAGCGCGAGTTGCATCTGTTTCGCGATTTTGAGCGGGACCATCTCTCCCGAATCATTGACTTGGCGGCAATTCGAGATTACACAAAGGAGGGGACCATTAGTTTCGAATACTTGTGGGCATTGTTCAAACCTCATGATCTGATTTTGATGCAATGCCAAGGAACAACATCTTCGCGCCTTCTCTTCTGTGCCATTCTTCAGACGTACTGGGTAGACGTATCCAAAGGTCGCTGGTACATCAAGGTCCGGTATCTCAGTTATCACGCTGGCCAATTCGGACCCGTCGAGAAAGTCTTTCAATTCATTATTTTTCCAGGTACTGTTAAGATCGATTCTCTACCAGCATTTCCTTTGGGCTACTCCGACTCCCAGGACACCATAAGAAAGGCACTGAAATCAAGGGGTCGGCATTTCATCCAACTATGCAAAGAAAGCTCAGGGGGCATGAACAGCCCCAGCAACCGAAAGGGAGGCACGCTGAGATCCTACAACGGACCGGTATGGATACAAAGAGAAAGATACAAGCCCGACGGTACAGACTTCTTTGATGCACCTGAGGAGACGGTGAGGTATCCCCGATTTCCACACAAACTTCAAAGCCCGCAGCCTAGAAGATACAAGTATTGAAGCTAATATTTCTTGCGTTTACGACATCCAGATCGCAGGACGCATTGTTGTCGACCCCATCAGCTTTGTTAGCGAATACCCCGAGTTCCGAGAGACCATCCTCCATGGCACGCTCTTTCCAAGCCCCGATGGCCGCGTTGCTTTGGGCTCAGGTCCAAAGTCAGACTCGAACCGCTCGTTGAACAGGCCATCACCTATTGATACCAATGATTTGACGCAAGATGAGTTGATCTGTTTCCCGGCTATGATCGCCGGCTACTCCCTCACTACCAAGCACCGTGGTTTCTTTCCCATAGACGGCTTTGCAGATGTTGCCTGGGAGGATACCGAGGCTGAGAGGCTGTTCGAGAGCTCGAGCAATATGAAAGCTGTCCGCAATATTATCTCCGGCTTCTCATACGAGTCAGGCTCCTTTGGCTACTCCATCAGCGGCAAAGGGAAGGGTTTAGTCTTTCTGTTTTTTGGACCCTCAGGGACTGGAAAGACGCTCACGGCGGGTAGGAAAAAATAATTAACGTCAAACCCACGAAACAGGCACCTAGAAGCTGACGTGGGTCATAGAATGTGTTGCCGAAAATCTCCGGCGCCCGCTCTACCGTGTCAGCGGTTCCGACCTAGGTTCCTCCCCGAGACAGATTGAGAATAATCTGCAGACCGCGTTCAATCGGATTACTCGCTGGCAAGCCATCCTACTTCTTGACGAAGCAGATGCTTTCATGGCGGAACGGGCAGATGAAAGCTTGGAAAGAAACACATTGGTGTCAAGTAAGTGACTAGAAGTCTTCTTTTTCGCCCCATGCTGTAGCTTCCATGATAAACGAAGTGCCTATCGGCCTATTGGCCTAAAAGGAACCAGCTAACCTTGCCCGACGTTAGTTCTCCTCCGGCTCTTAGAATACCAGCCAGGTATCATCATTCTTACCACCAACCGACAAGACCACTTCGACAAGGCATTCAAATCCCGCATTCACGTTACAATCAACTTTCCAGCACTGGGACAGAGAGATCGCGAGGTGGTTTGGCGAAACCAAGTGCGAATTGTGCGTGCTATAGAGTCCGAACCCGCACCTCCAAGCAATGAAGCATCTACTGGACAAACCACGACTACGGGTTTGACTGATGAGGACTTTGTTGCACTGAGTAAACTCGAGCTGGACGGGCGGAGCATTAAAAACGTCTATCATGTTGCAGGCCTATATGCCAGGGCCAAGGGTGCCGAGTCCTATGGCGTCTCGCTGGCCGATCTGAAGGCGGTACTGCAGATTGCTCTTGGGGATGTCTCTCCTGGATTGAAGAAACAGTTGGACGGGTTTTGTCAGCAGTACAAAGCCTCTGATTGAGATTGTACAGGTTTGGCCGGTTACATCAGATAGTACAGCTTTCTAGTCAGTTGATTCATTACTTAGGTACCTGATTGACACCTACCCTGTTGATTGCCTGCGAGATGAACCAATAGGATTGGTGAAGAGATTGCAAGTGGGCAAATGTAAAATATCATTCTTTGTCCTTCCTCACATCGGGACGAGGCTCTGATTATTTCTGGGTCCTAAGAAATTCGGGCACCCGTGTCTGACATTTTGCCGCCGTGGCTTGCACGCCATGTCTCTCAGCGCATAAATTTGACGTAAGAGACCTCAGCCTGGTGTCCCCAGCCCACAGGTCAAAATACCTAAGGTACCTAGGTACCAAAGCGGGATAATATGGGGGTAGGCCATAATGTTCGGGCCCTGACATGATGGCCATCTAAATCCGAAAGTCCACATCATAGCAGGCCTCCCAGGGCCCACAGAAAAGAAGGATCCGAGGGCCCTGATTGCCCCAGGCCTCAGATCCACGGCTTCCTATTGGCCAGGTTTAATTACCTATACTAATATGTGAGCAAAAATGGTGATGCAGTTGCAAGACGGCCTTGTAATTGAACGACCAGGAATTGAATGCTGGCCTCACGGTAAGAATGATATCTATAATCTATCATTCGGTAAGCTAGCTATTTGACCACCGCTGAGCCAATCACAATTCACTGGTGTGGCCCGGCCTACCTTACCAGCCTTGATATATTGAAGCTCGCGACAGGAGCGTTCAGGTGGAAGTAGCCGGCCAATACCAGTGGGGCTTTACCATGATGTTTGACGTGGACATGATACCTATTTGAAGCGGCCATAAGGTTAAACAGTGGCCACAATGGTTGGCCTCAGGGATTTCCCACTACGGTAGGAAATTAACAGGTATAAATCATGAAAATCACAAAGCAAGATCTTGCAATTAAAGCACGAGGACAACCCGCTCAGCTCCCAACTTCGAGCCCACTTGATAGGTATCCTTCATAATGTCATCAATTCCTTTGTCTGTTATTGCTCCAGGAGAACCTCAGAGAGCCCAACTTCTGGCGAGCTCGACGCAGACTCTTAGCAGCCAGAGACGGGCCTCGTTGTCAACATCTGAAGCCCAAGAGGCTCTCACCGACACATCAGGCAAAAATGAGCACAATATCACGGTGACGGCTCAACATCTCAAGAAAGAACGTCGCTTTTATCATTACATAAACCCTTGGCAATTGATTAGGAAATTTCGCCGGAGATGGAACGCCTTTTTCTTGGAAACTAGAGAAGTCCCAAAGCCCATCATTCACACAGAGCTTTGCCAGTGGTTTTTACACGTCTGGGTGCATATTATTCCCACCGCAGCCACGGCAGTACTCTTGTGGCTGAACCTTCGGCCACAGGGCTATTATATAGCAGCATGGCTTCCTGGGCCTGATTCGACAGAGGATAGAACCAAACTTGCTTGGTTCCAGTTCGCAGCCAAGCTGCATGAAGTAACCATTATCGCCAGCCTCAACACGGCGGTCTGGGACATGATACGCTACCGCTTGGTCTACAAACCGCTGGGTGTTCCACTTGGACTCCTCTGGGCTGGCTCTGCCTTCACGGAAATAAAATTCCTGTTGTGAGATTTCCCTTTCCACCTTCTGCGATCTATCTAACCTTGGGTAAATATTAGCTCTAAAGAGTTTCATGGGATATGGAGAATGGACTATGGAAAACGAGCCAAATTATTCGTCTTCAGCATATTCTTCCTCTTTTGCTTAGTTGCCAACCTGGTTGGGCCTTCCAGTGCCGTCCTCATGATTCCGCAGAACCGTACATGGCCGGTTGCAGAATATAACTTCAGCATCAACGGAACAGGAGATGGTGACCTTTGGCCGCCTGCCCTGACAAAAGCCCACATTGGCGCGGACAACTGCAGTGATCCCGACGCCTTTGACAAGCCAGACTGCATTGCCGGGGCATACCTACCCGTCAGTCACTACTTCCGGTCCTTCGTCTCCTATCCATCTGATGGGTCTTTCGAGTTCGACGCCATGGACAGACGTACCACTCGAAGAATACACGGGAACACGCGCAACGGCATGACACGCTACTCAGAAACCTGGGCGATGGCACCCCATGCTGCCTCGGTTGCCGTTCATGAGGAAATACGCACCATCTGGAGTAGGCGGCTGACCGGTGTGCCGCTGAACTACAGAAACTCGTATCTTCGCACCGCCACTGTCGACACAACGAGCCCCATCGTCCGGTCAGCATGCGTACCTGCGAGAAATCTCTCCGGCACAACATTTTCTGATACTTCCGGCCCCGAGAAGTTTAACATGACCTTTCCCATCCTCAAGGCGGACGACTTTTGGGTCCCAGATGGTGCCCAGGGCTTCGAGAGCGGCCCAAACGGGACGGTCACCCTCGATGCATCTCTGCTCGACCTCGCCGACGTCGTCCATGAACGCGACTTTGTTGTCAAGTCCACATGGATTTCCCTCCCCAAGGAGTTCAGCGAGGCCACAGCCGGATTGTTAATTTTGATGTCTGCCTCCGACGAGGCTGAGCCCCATGGTTCGCATTTCAACCTGGGAATGGGGTGTGTCGTTGACGCGCGTTGGGCACCGTCCGGAAACATTGTGGCATCGTCACAAGGGGACTGGGCCTGGGCTGGGTACCGATATCCAACGAGGACGTCGGCGCAGAAACGCAGACAGCATCCTGATGACTTCAAGGGCCGGATCTACGGAGACCGCCTCTTCCTTCCCGGTCGCCCTGAAGACGGGTGGAAGCGGATAGAAGTACTATCAGAAGACTGGCTCAACGCCTTAACACCGCCGATCCCAGGACGCGCCGGCAACGCGTCGACGCTGGATGCCATCCTGGAGGATACGATTCCAAATCTGTGGGCTGTCGCCGAGCATTCATCTCTCCGTGAACAGGTGGACTTTTATCATGATCCAGTTCGATATGAACTTTTGGTGCTTGTTGAGCTTGTCGCCGCAACCCTTGTGGCGGATGGAGCTTCCCGTCTAGGCTTAGGCTTGCAGGCAATGATATGGGACTTGGAACGTCCGCTTATGGAACACGGAGAGCTGGAGAAAGGTTTGAGCAATAGTGACAAGTTCAGTCTGGGCACCGATGGACTTCCTGCTCCATTCAACAGCTCAGGTGGTACCCTTCTGGTGATGAAGACGGAGGTGAACGGGTACGGACTGCGGGTTGGATTGGAAGATACAAGTGGAATATTTGCTGTGACGGCGCTTTGTCTTCATCTCGTTGTCGTTGTCGTGCATACCATCATTACCTTCTGGCCCTTCACCCTCTGGCCCTTCAACGGACGGACTGTCACTGCTTGGAAGAGCCAGTGCGAACTGCTTCTCTTGGCATTGGGTTCTGGCCCCAGCACGGAGTTTGACGAGCCAACCAAAGAAATGATCAGCTGCGGCGCAATTGGAGCTGAAAGGGGTGCGACGTTCGGACGTCTGGTGCGGATTGAATCGACAGATGAAAGTAATCCCTACCAGGAGGTCCGGCTACGACTAGGGAAAGGTAAAGGAGGGGAAAGGACACTCCGGCCTGGAAGAAAATACGGGAGAACTTCCTGATGCTGGTATAATAGGCCAGGGTAGGCTGTAGGACAGGCTGAATTTCCTACCCACGCAAGAGTCAGACACAGGTGGTCATCATAATGATTTACTGACATATGATTGGATACTGCATGTAAATAAATACTAATCTTCCTGATGCAGGGACGAACTCAGGTAAGGGACCTGTAGAGACAGTGCATTCATCTTGTTAGTTCATGGTATACGGACCGAATTTCAGGGTCCGAGACTCATACAGACCTAGTCTAACCGAGTGATATAACTTCTGTTGTAACTGTGGTAACATAACCCGCTCACTTGCTGCTTATCGCAACCCGTATTATAAGCAGCTTCCCCTGAGAGGTCCAGAAGAAACCCGCATGTTCTCCCGGATATCGAACCACAAGGCTCTGGCGAACACGCCAGGAGCAGTTCCTCCGGCAATAACACCCTATCTGCCTATGAGCTAAACCGCCTGGGGCAAAGCTATGGTGTCAGCCTCGATATTCAGCTCAGTTTGAACACCAGCTATTGGTTTGAGCCCCGATTTCTCCAAGGGCTGTGTCTGCTGCGCAGGATGATAAAGAGCCATCGGCTGTAGCCCCAAGACTCCCGAGCAGGAAAACCGCCTTCCCTCTCTAGTGAAAGACGGCTTTTGTTCCCTATACCCATCACCTTCCCAATGGACCCAAACCAGCCTTTGGAACCCAGCTGCAAAACATGCGCCTTCTTCTCAGAAGCCATCCTTAAGACTATCCGCGGTGAACCCGTCGACGAGCTCATCATCAGGCTCGTCGCAAGCTTCGATCGCAGCTGCGCAACCTGCAAGTACGTTCTCGATCACTTTGCCCAGGTCGCACCGCTTTCCCCACTCCGCCCAACATGTCCCATGAGGCTGGACGCCTTTCCTCAGAAGCGGTTCTTCTTCCGAACGGGATGCGGCTGCTGGGATCATTCGGCTTATCACCTTGAACTTCTCCCATCACCAGAACTTTCTCCGAGTTCGGTCCACTATAAGACGATTAATCCGGAGAAGATTGATATCGCTTCGTTGAAGCAGTGGCCGGAATATTGCGATGAACATCATGAAAATTGCCGACCTGAGCCGGGGCGGGGGACTGTGGAGAATATCACCTTGATTGATGTCCAGGAGCACTGTCTGGTGAAGTTCCTAGTGGCCCCGAAGTACACTACACTCAGTTATGTCTGGGGCGTTCTTCCAGACATACTCGAGACGCGGACTTCGAACTATGCTAGTCTTCAGGTGCCGAAGGCGCTGCTGGCCTCCGATGTGCTTGACCGGCTCCCAAAGACAGTTCAGGACGCTATCAAGGCTACTCAGGAGATGGGTGAGAGATACCTCTGGGTGGACAGACTGTGCATCGTCCAAGACGATGAAGCCAACAAGGCGCAGCAAATCGCGTCGATGGCTTCCATCTACGCCAACTCACAGTTCACCATCATCGCGGCCGATGGGGCTGACGCCAATTCTGGTCCCTTTGGCGTAAGCTCCCCTCGAACGTTTTCAGTGAAGCCAGTTCTCGAGTTTGCTCCTGGTTGCCAGATGCGTCCGGGTCCCGAAACCGAAGAAGCGCGTCTTTTTGCCCCGTGGCATAACAGAGCCTGGACATTCCAAGAGCGCCTTCTTTCGAGGAGAAATCTTATTTTCTTTCGAGGGAGCGTCATCTGGCAGTGCAAGACCTCCATTTGGGTTGAAGGAGTGGCAGGAGAGCCAGATGGTATCAGATTTGACGACGCTTGGCGGACAGAGAAGAGAAGGCCTGCACATTTGGCTTTTGACAACCATTTCATGCTGCAGCTTCACACCCCCAAGTGGCCTGATTTTAAACAGTTTGAGAGCCTGGTGAGGCAGTACCAGAGGCGAAAAATGACGTACCAAACTGATGGTCTCCGAGCATTCTCCGGGATACTCGATGTTCTGAGCCGCACATACCAAGGCGGCTTTCTCCATGGCATGCCCAACATGTTCTTTGATGTCGCCATGCTATGGGAACCTCAATCTGGGTCCAAGCCGCGTCTTGTTGCCCCGGGAAACACCGAGCTGCTATTCCCCAGTTGGTCCTGGGCTTCCTTTCAGGGCAGCGTCGCCAACAACCTGAGCGATCACACTTTCGGTAACCCACCCTCGGTTGATCTCATCCCAGTCGTCAAGTGGTACAACGTCCCGCCTGATAAGCCAACCAGTTTCGTCAACCTCATCCCCCACCTCCACCGCATGGTGCGTCAGCACAGTGCCGAGAACTTGGACGTGAGTTTCTTCGACATGGTAGCCATCGATATGTCCAAGATCGCGGTGGAAAAGGACAAGTGGGATACCCTTCTCCATGGTAGTGTAATGACCGCCTTTCTGCGTGCTGTACCACAAGAGCCGGAGAGATAACTTCGAGTTGCCTGGCAGGAGGAGGTGGAGCCATTTGTCAACTACCATTTGACGGACGCTTCGGGGAAAATATTGGGGAGATTGAAGGTTCCGTTTACAAAGGAGGAGACGCCGTTGCAAGGGGGAGAGGTGTGCGAGTGTATTGTGATATCTGAGGGCAAGGCATTCTATTCTAGGTCGAAGGCGCTGAAAGAAGTTTATTTGCCGGAATGGGGGCTAATTGAGGAGACGAGGGAGGTTGAGGAGTATGAGTTTTACAATTTACTTTGGATAGAGTCGCGGGAGGGGATCGCGTATCGTAAGGGAAGCGGGACGGTGTGGAAGCAAGGGTGGCATCGGCAAAATCCGGAGGTAAAGAATGTCATTCTTGGTTAAGTCAATAGTCATAACTGGCTAAGTACATGTTTGAAAGCCCACATTACTCAGTGCCACTGCTGTCCTTGTTGCACATCTCTTTGATCTTTCTCTTTTCAGCGTTGAAATCGACAGCATCCTGGCCACTGACCAGGTCCCGTAAGTGAAGTGACATGCGTGCCATCTTGTATACGGATGAGCCTACAAGAGGGTCTGTGATCAGGACCATGATGAGGAGGTGCTTGTGCATCTTCATCATGTCTCTCAGCCTTTCCAAGGCCCCGTTGATCTTTTTGTCACTTCCAGTGAGGTAGGAGAAAGTGTCTATAATGATGTACACAGTGTCTTCTTCTGGCAAGAGCGATAAAAGCCGGCTGAAGAGTGTGAGCCCCTTTTTGTGGCTGCGATGTGAAGCACTAAAATCGTCGTGGTCTTCCACTTCTGCAAGATTGACCTTTGACCGGTGTTTACAGATGAAATCGAATAGTTGACCGTTGAGACTCTGGACCAAGGCGATGGGGCCTGATAGATTTTCTTTGGTCGACTGGTTATTGCGGTGCATGCAGAAGAATGTCAAGACTGGAAATCTATTCGTGCTCCGTAGTGTGATGGCCAGCAGTGCACTCGTGAACGAGATGGGGTTAGCCAGATCCCAGTGCGGCGTTTCTTGATCGATCAGAAGCATGGATGACTTTTCTTTCGTAAGCCAAGAGGTGATCTGTGCCGAAACTAGAATCCTCTGAGAGGTGCCTTTGTCGTCGAAGCTCAATTGCTCGAGCTGGTCCAAGCATTCCTTGATGTCACAAAGCGCCTTGCGTCCAAACTCTTCGAAGTCTCTGTCCCAATGTTTTGCGACCTTTTTGTTTTGTTTTCTTGCATCGCGAAGTGGCACCGCTGGTGGTATCAACTTTGGCTCATGGACTCTGAACATGTTGTAGAGGCTGTTGTATAGCTCCAGTGGCGTCAAGGGCGCCTGAGTAGCCGCCAACCTCTGGATGAATTCGAGCACCTTGTCGATCTTTTGATCTGTTGACGCTAATGGGTCACGATTGTGTCACTAGGTGCCCGGACTAGGTGCATGCCCGAAAATACAGACACGCTTACCGGTATCATTGCGCAGATAGGCGACATCCCTTCTCATAACTGCCAGACTCTCGTCACTACACATATCGACCTCATGCTGAAAGCGGCCCGCCTGATCCTGAAACTCCCGCAATGCATCCGCAATCTTCGTATTGACGGGGGGAACAAAGTCGTTGACGTTCGCGTCATCTGCATTGTGCTTCAACTTCGTCGTTGACTTGAATACAGCTCTGAGGCTGGCTGACCGTCTTTTCGCCTTGTCTTGCCGTAAGGTGAGTAATTACACACCTGTTTGTAGTGGCTGAAACAAAAGGAAAGCACTTACTGAACCACGTGTTTGTCAATCTATCCACGATACTCTCTAGCACCCCAAAAATGGACACTAACATAGCGTCCATGCGGAAATGAAAGCTTTCGGTTTGACCATGAACATCAGACAACCGTTGGAGGTTACTCAGCCTGTCTGGTATTGCCGCCAGAAAGTTCTGAATTGCATCTCGTTCTTTGACGTGTTTTCCACTGCCTAAATCCCAGGTTGTTACTGGGGTAGCTCCACGGCACCAGATTTGGACGCACTTACAGCCAGTACGATGGCAAATCCTCCCGAGATCAACGCACCATAGGCGTCACTTGGAATCATTTTCAGAAAGCCTTCGACAATGCCTCTATTACTGTCCACCTTTTGGTAACATTTGCGGACAAACGACTTGCAGCACCTGGCTTTGGACTGCGGCTTGCCTTGTGGTCCCTCACTTATTTGGCCAACGATGTGAAGGATTAATCGATAGTAAAGTCGGGATCTGTGGGGCTTTTGAGGGTGATCCCAAGCTCCTTATCAACTTCTCTGTCCCTGAGCAGGGCGACGAAGCTGACAAGCCGTTCCTTGAACTGTTGCATTTGCTGTTGCGAATCTCGGTAGCATCTCGCTTTCAGACTGCCACTTGATCAGAAAAATATCGGGAGATTCTAGAAACGTATGATGGACCGACCGGACACTTATTCCTTTCAGATCAAACCTATCAAGTTCTGGAACAAACTCAACCGTGGCATCAAGTTGCTCTGCCTCAGTCTTTGAGACTTGGAGTTGCACCAGAGCCTCGACACCAGCTGTCTGTTCAACAAACTCTGCCGCTGGATTCGACAACAGGTTCTTGCGAAACGTTAGAGTATTAGAAGGCGGCATGTTTGACTTCAATTACCAGCCAAATGGAAGATTAATGGCACCGGGATCTCGTTTTCTGGTGGCAGAGACTGTTGGGAAAGCAGAGCATCGGTCGAAGTGGGCATCGAACTGGGCGGGCACCTTGGAGAAAAGTTTCCGGCTGCGGGGCAAAAGAGAATGTTTCACATACACTTTCAAGATCATATCAAGGCGTTACACAGGCAGGATGATTGAGTTGAACATGAGTGAGTACATCTGCATTGATCCGTGTTTGTGGTGATATTGCACTCTTCATGGGAGATTGATGTTTGGATGGATTTCAGTTGTGAGACCCGAAAGCAGAGTCTGGCAGACCGCACCGGTCTGTATACCTACTACCTGCAACAATATGACACAACACAATTTGAAACAGCACCGCATGAGTGGCGGTTGAGGACTTTCAAGCGCTTGTGTGCAGATCCATCTTTTCCGAGCCTCTGCCAGTGTATACTGGGCTTTCCGCATCATGGATGGGCTTTTCTCTTAGCTTACTCTCAATTGCACGTCGGGTTCGCTTGTCGACGCTTGAACTTGATGGTGCCTCTTGTGTCCGGAAGTTTTTTCATACAAAGCTCGAGTCTCTATTTCAGAAAACCTGTCAACCGCTATGAGTGACAACAGCAGCAACCGAAACGGTAAGATGACAGAGCACCGAGTATTTACGAAATTCTCAGGCTAATCTTGAGTTAGTAACTGGCTCTGTACTTCAGCGTGACTTGCCAGCTATGTCCACTGGAGAACCATCACAGCGCGCACCAACTCCATCCCACAATCTTTCTTCAGATCCTAACGAAAGCAATGACGGAAGCCCTGCAGGTAACATAGACAACAAGCCTTTGGGGTCCAATCATCAAACAACGCAAGTAGCTGGACAATCCCTCAGTCCCTCTCTACCAGTGCCTGAAGATGGGCAGCATTCATCTGAAGATAGCTCATGCGAATCAGATTATGAATCGGATGGCGGATGGGGAATCAAAGCATGGGGGTACCCAGGAACATCCACTGATCAGATCAATGCAGTTTCTACATATCTGCGTGGTTTAGAACAGCGGGTTCAGTTGCTTGAAGCTCGTCGTTTAAGGCCCAAGGCCAACCCAAAACCATGCCACACAGGCCCCATCCAAGTGAACGCTCATTTCTTTGAGCTTTGGCAGCAGCGAATAGCTGACCCAGAATTTTTTAACCCTCATCGGAAGAAGCAACAGCAAGCAGGATTTTACACTTCAGAGAATGACCGACAACAGCTGATCCGTGTTCTTTACCAGAGGAGCATTGGATACCAACAGGAACCGGATTTTTCAGTGGCACCAGACGTCGAAGATATTGACATTCTTGAGTTCGGTGTTCTTTCTAACCACATTGTCGACTTCTTTACCTCGATGCTCGAGATGAACATCAATGAAAATGGGATTAATAAAGGGAACGGGCGATACTTGCGTTTCAGTAAACCCTTCAAACCCGTGATCCAGCAACGGGACAAATTGCACAGCCATCTCAGGAAGTTGGAATTGGACTGTGGGTGAGTACCTACCTACCTAGCTTAGGATATACCCCGGCTTCCAAACCCTGACTGATGAGTTGCTGCAGGATTTGCGCAGACGCATATGAGCCACAAGAGCGATGTGGGGATACGGGTTTGTCTTCCGAGACTTGCAGTGAAGAGAGCGTCACTACCGCATCACGACAAAGACCTCTTCTGTCTCAGTCTCCTGAATTGCCCGAGGCCATCCAGCACTTCCGCGTCTTTATATGGTTCGTTGACACTTATTTCGGAGATAAGTTTCGACTGTACAATGAGCTGCGCCAGCACCGGAAGCACTCCGTCGCATTCGAAGACCTGTGGATGTTATTTGAGGCTGGTGATGATATCTATTGCCCTTCACGCCAGCCTGAGCTCTCGGGGCCCGTAACTGATAACAACGGGACATCGGACCCTTTCGCAGCCTTAGGGCCTCCTATGCCTGGATGGGGACCTAACGAACCCACACCACGAGCAGCGAGAAAATCTCACACTCCTATCGCTCGCTACACACCTCAGGCTTATCATGTGATTGTAGCCATTGGAGGATCAGTCAGACGAGATGGTTGGACCAACCCGAGGCTCGGCGACTCACTACCCAGCCAACGTCGAAATCCAGGCCTTAATGAGGCAAAGCCCAATGTAAGGTCGATGGCTCCCTTGGCGGTTCACTGTTACTACCTTGACTTCAACGGTCGCGACTATGGTCCTGTCCATGACGTGTTCGTTTTCCGTCCATATGAAGGCGAAATCGACATTTGCAGTCTCGAGGCCTACCCACTTACACCGACCCAGAAGTCCGAACTCGAGAATCGGGGTTTGGGGTTCATTGAAAGTACGAGTGTATCGCACATGCAATATCAAGGGTACACAGTCGGGCTTCACAAGGAGGAGGTGAGCAGCTGCTTCAACATTTCCTAAATCGTCTCGCCTGAGTAAGTCCCCTGATTGCTATATCCTAGATTGATACCCCTGTCATTGTCGATATGCGAATTGCCTTTATCGAGACTTCACAGGACTTGGAAAAGTCAGTCCTGCAGGTGCCTAAATTCATATCGGCGGGAGAAATAAGTAACATATTCGACTCTTTCGCTGACCATAACCCTGAACTTGAAACAGCTGGCGTCGCGCATTGTGGCTTTAGGTGCTGTTATATTCACGTGACTGAGCATAGCAGATCGACAAGAATGACATGGCTTACTTTTGATGCAGATATCAAGATATTGCTAGATGACCATGGCCGACATGGAAGCGTAGCTGAAACCCAAAGATCGTTTGTCACTAAACATTTGAAGCCTCGCCTGCTTCATTTGCTACCGGGAACAGTACCTGGGTATGCCTTGCGAAGCCGCAAATGGGGTTAGTACCTGCCTACGTTAGTATATATGTGGACAAAGCAGTACTGACAGTAGGCGATCATCTCGAACAGCTTTGCTGGAACTTACGCGACTCCAACCTGTTGAGCATAACTACGGATGGAAGGATCTTGTCTTACCAGAAGGTCATCGCAGGATGGTTCAGGCGATGGTGGAAACACATGCCACACAACAAGCTGATCGCCATCAAGCTCTTGGAATGGACTTGGTTCCTGGAAAAGGTCAGTCTAACACACTCAGAAATGGTGATGTGCTCGGAATGCTTTCAGACCACCCTCCAGCTGACACATCAGTGGGACTAGGCAAAGGATGCATCATTCTCCTACACGGTGCCCCCGGCGTTGGCAAAACATCAACTGCGGGTGAGTCGGCATCTCCGACGCGTATTCCATCTGTTGGGACTGGTCTAATGTGAACTGCCGCAGAGTGTGTTGCAGCCCACACGGGGAAACCATTATACCCAATCACATGCGGTGAGTCGTACATCTATATATCATTCCGTGGTCGTGCCACGCTTCACAGGGTCCTTCTAACCAGCCGCAGGTGATATTGGCTACCAACCGTACGACGTTGAGAGAAACATGCAACACCACTTCCGACTTGCCCACAAATGGGGCTGTGTTCTTCTTCTCGACGAGGCAGATGTCTTTCTGGCCAAACGTGATGTGAGCTACCCCGAAGTTGCGTACTGCTCTGGGCTAACACCAGTCAAATCAGCAACGGGATGTGGAGCGCAACGGCCTTGTCTCTGTCTTCCTTCGAATCTTGGAGTATTACTCGGGCATCTTATTTCTCACAACGAATCGAGTCGGTGCCATAGATGATGCGTTTCGCTCTCGCATTCATCTTACACTCTACTATCGTAGGCTTGGGAGAGACCAGACCATAACAATCTTCAAGCGCAACTTCAAACGGGTAGGAGAGATCAACAAGGACCGCGAGAAACACAACCTCCCACCGTTTGAGTACAAGGACCAGCAACGGAAAATCCTTATGTGGGCAAAAAAGGAGTGGAAAACCCTCCGTTGGAATGGCCGACAGATCAGAAACGCGTTCCAGACTGTCATGGTCATGGCCCTTGCAGAATACAAAGCCAGACGCAAACAAGCCAGCGAGGGCGACCAGAAGACTCCTGTCCTTACCAAGAAACATTTTGAGATCGTGGCAAACGCAACGCTCGAGTTTAATCAATATCTCAAAGGACACTCAGGGATTGGATGAGGAGACAAAGGCCAAGCGGGAACAAATTCGAAGTGATGCTTATGAAGGGATTGTGGAGAAGAAACACTACGAGGCTACCTCTGACGAGAGCGACACCGATGACTCAGAGGAGCTTGAGAACCAGACCGGAAGCGTAACAGAGGATGAGGATGACGAAGAAGATGCTGATTCTGAGTGTAAGAGAAAAGGCAAGATCAAGGGCGGGAAACAGAGAAAAACTGCTAAGAAGGACAAAGAGACTAGGGACAAGAAGAAAGACGGTAAGAAGGGGGCCTCTGGGAAAAAGAAGAAGGGGAAAAAGACTGATAGTGATGATGAGGACGAAGAGACGGAAGAAGATGATGATTGATGACAACAGACCAACGCTGTGTATCGCTCGCACTAGATTGCCAATTTGTTTTAGTTTATTTCAGCTTGTGCGAACTTTGAAGACCAACTTGAAGGCATTGGCTTTCAGGTATTTCCCAAACCCCTTTGCACCGCCACAGTACACACAACCCCGCAGATCATCGCGGAAGCGCAAGACTCAGGCTGTATCCGAAGCGACTGAGAATACTGCCCGCAACATTAAACGCAAAGCCCGACCTAAACTTGGAAAAAGTACGTCTGAGATTGGCAAGAAGACCCCAGTTGATAGCTCAGTTGCGTCTAATGTTAGCCGCGACGTGCCGTTAGAAGAGGGATATAGGCCTGTCGGTTTTGAAAGAGAGCATTTCCGTGTGTGGGATCTATACCGTGACGAGAAGTTTCAGAATCTGACGGACGTATATAAGGTGATCGAGGCCCTTAAGGAATAGGTGATTGCGTTTAAGAGGGATATAAGGTATGAGGGAAAGGATATTGAATGTGAGTGTTTGGATTTCCTACTTCTGAGATAGAGTGAGGCGGTTAAAGGAGGCGTTGAGGTCCTGCGTTCTGGGTCTTTGGAACTGTTGAAGCCGTTGACAGACGCTTATATAAGCCATTTCCAGCTTAAAATTGTCTCTCTTCAAGCTTCAGCAGTTGGGAAGCCGGAGCAGAAATAATCGCAGGCAGTCTCTTTCTTACCTATCTAAGTATCGGACGCTTAGACAACAAACAAACTGCCAAGGGTACCAAACCGTGGCAATACGGAGCAACGATCATATTCTCGCTCAGAGAAATCACTATGTACCGTAGCTTTTCTCGCGTAGGAAAAAGGACCTTCACGTCGCATTATCGGGCGTAGGCGATGCCACGCTTCTGGAGTGGCGCCTTTGACCCCAGTACTTCTCGCTTGCTCCCAGTGGGAGCAGCGGTTCCGTGAATCCTTCAGACTTTGCCCCACCTACAAACACACTTCAAGGCGTGGACGGCGCGACGAAGTTCCGCATACGACGTATCCAATAGATGGCACCCATTGGGGAAGACAAGCTTTGCAATGCGAGAGCAACATCGCATATGATGGGAGTCCGAAGTTGCCAAGTCGATACCTTCAAGTTAGCAGTATGATGGTGGTTGTCGGTTAATAAATATTTCTGTGCGAGTACGGCGCAAATGGCGCGACTGAATGTTAGAGGGAAACATGCTGTCTGTCGCTACGCTGCTTCGGTCACCGGAAGTAAATCCACCACGTTACTAAACTTTCACATGTTCTCAAGACACGGCTTCAGGGGAGTGGGCGAAATGTTGAAAGCACCCTTACAGCGATGATTGGCTGTATCGTATCGCCAGGGCCCCAGACCGCCTTTAGGTATTCTGGTGCTAGATAGGTAGTGATGCAGCTCGATAGTGTTGTTGACAATCTCTTCCCGCATTTCCTGCCGACATGAAGGGGTCGTTGATGCATCTGTCGCTCCTCGTTCATGAGTTGCCACCTACCATTACCTACTGCTCTTCTGATATTCGAGATCTCTAGAATTTTAACATTCAACCGATTTCAATTTGGATTCAACTGCCATTCGTGTGGAAAAGATTGCTGTCTTCGCCGGCATCCTCATCGCACCACTTCCAGCTATCAAGCACTCACGTCCTATTGCCAGCGGGCAGGTAACTACGTGACGACTGTACTGCGCCCGATAGCTTAAAGTAACGTACCTACCTTAGATGGTTCAGGATTCTCCCATAGCAATATCCCATTGGAGCTAGTGTAGGTAGTTCTGTCCAGCAAGTTAGGCCACACACCCATGGTAAAGGATTCGGTCATCCTACAACTGTGACCCTGTGAACAGCGACCTTCATGGTCTCGACATGTAGGGTTTACACCCGGTCGCAATCAACATACCACCTACCTAACTGCTTTTGCGACCGAGATGGCCTAGCATTTTCCTTGAAAAGAGGTTCGCGGCTGTCCGAGCCAAGAACCAGGCCGTATTGCTGGATTGGAGGTTCTAAACTACCTATCAAAATTCGTTGTTGGCTGTATTCGCCAGGTTTTTGCGAGGCCCTAACTAGAAAACTGCGGTCTGACTAGTAGCGCGCCCGGAAGGAGGCTATGCAAATAGATGCCCGTTTGTTTAGAAGTAATAGCTAGATTGTACGATGTCTGCACACACCTTATGGACGGTCAGCCTCCTTCGCCAAGGCACTCCGGACTATCTGGCCGCCACTCCGGACAAGACCTGCGGGCAAGGTTGGCTACGGTGCCAGGTCTCCACCGGACCGGGGACCAACCTAGCAGCAGAAAGTAACCATTGATTCCTTCAACAGCTTTTGCCGTTCGAAGGATTCTAGAGCCTAGATAGACTGATATTGGACATGCGAGTATCATGCCACAGCGCCATCGTTGAACGGTGGCCGGGATTGTCGTCGGTTAGACATACGTGATTCTGGGATATAAAAGAGTCGAGTCTCGACGTCTTTCCTTACTTTGAAGCAGCAGCCGCAGCAGCATCTTACCTCGCTCGCCTCGACACTCCGCCACCTACCACTGTCAGATTCAGCCTTCTGTGCTCCGCAAGTGAGTATTCCTGCCTTGCATCGGCCTCAAACCCGCTCTGATCGATTAACCTCCTTTCTAGTCAAAATGAAGTTCACCCTCGCAGCCGCAGCTTTTGCATTCCTGGCCAGCACCGCCGACGCCGCCACCGCCAAGATCACCACCAGCTGGATCGTCAACGCCGGCCTTCTTCCCGTCACGACGTGCTATTATCATGGCGAGGACGGCAAGACTTACTTCATGGGCGACTTCAGCGATGGCTGCCGCGGCACCAAGCACGATTGGGTCCGCCAGATCTGCGTAGACTCATCAAGGGCTAGGGCGCACATCACCTTTTCCGGCGGCACCAGGAGGTGCTTCAAGCGGACCTGGAAGAGCTCAGAGTGCGTCGGAACGGGACCTGAGTCCTGCTATAAGGGCATTTGCCCCTCGTGCTCCAGGGCTGAATACACCCCGACTTCGTGCACCTGGTGAGAGCTGAAGGCAGTCGTACCGGTTTACTATCCAGGAGAAGCTCGGTTGTTTTGGTTGGGATTTCTCAGGCAATCTGTCATGTATCCGGTATTCAATCGAGTCTTTTGATTTGGACTTTTATTTACATTCATTCTTTTATCTCCTGAGATAGCACTCGGGCGTAGAGAGGAGGAGCATAATAAGTCGATTTGTTTTAGTTTATTTCAGCTTGTGCGAACTGTGAAGACCAGCTTGAAAGCATTGGCCTCCAGGTATTTCCCAAACCCCTTTGCACCGCCACAGTACACACATGAATGGCTAGGCCAAGGGCTAGCACTTGCCAGCTGAGACTCGTATCGTATCTATGTCATCGTCAGTTGGCGGTGCCGGAGATTCGGATGCCCTCGGCCCCCGGCATCCATGTACCGGACCCACTTCCAAGGCGGACAGTTTCCACCCCTGATCAATGCCACGCCGGCTTGGCATATAACGGCTGAGATGTCCGCCATAGCTCAGGCTTCGTATCAGAGTTTCTGGGATCTCCTTGATGCTTTTGAACATCAGACATTGTAATTACCGCCGAATATTTCTATCATAAGTGCTGCGCCATATACCTACCGTAGTTTAGATGTTAGGCCCACGCAGAGAAGTTGTCTATTGATAAGAAGTCTTGCGCTGTGCAGAAAATCTTGATCAGCCTGTCTTATGCTTCGTGACCCTTTCTATTCTCGACACATCTTCCACCATGAACACCACATCACCACCCCTAGAAACGATCGACACGCGTGGTGACTTGAAGCTGAATGTCGGCACAGCTCAAAAAGACGGAAACAAAAAACCCCGCTGTTTCCTCGTCTGCTCCAGAACCCTCTCCCGCGTCTCGCCAGTCTTCGACCGCATGGTCAACGGTTCCTTCGTCGAGGCCAAGCCCAACAACCCGAAAATTTGGACAATCGACCTTCCCGACGACAAACCCCTAGCATTGGAGCTCTTCCTCAACATTGCCCACGGTCACCTCAGCAAAGCCCCACCTACCCTCTCCCTAGATGACCTATATGACTTGACCACCCTCACACACTTTTACGTCGCTACTAAGATCCTGGTCCCGTGGATCCGGCCATGGATCAAGGCGCTGCATGATGCAACCTCCGGGCCAAACGTCGCTGCCGTGCCCAAGTTAATCTGGATCGGCTGGGAGCTTGGGGACCGAGTGATGTTCGAGGCCGCGGTGCGGCGCGTCGTCATGGAAGAACCGGGATCTACGTTTGCTGAGGGCTCGTCACTGTACCGGCTTCCCATGTCACTAGATATTATTGGTAGCTACTGGCAACCTGCCCTCTTTTCTCTCAGACTTTGCTAACAATTTCTCGTAGAACGTGTCTGCACAGTGCGGGATGAGACTATCGATGCTCTGCTCGAAGTGATACGGTCATTTATCGAGCTGCTAACAGTGGTGGACGAGCGGCCGCGGTGGTGCCGGCACGCGACGTTCATGGGGCCTCATCGGTGCGAGTCGATGATCCTGGGGTCCATGACCTTTTGTCTGACGCGGGCCGGTCTGTGGCCGTTGCCGGAGGATGCCCGGGACGTCAAGCGCAGTGCTCTTGGGCTGTACGAGGCGTTCTCGATTCTCGTGATTCACGACATTGGGAAGCCGGCGGAGGGGGATGGCGACCACAAGAGGTGTAACCCGCGGGAGTATTTGATGGATGAGATGCGGGAGGTCTTCGCCAGGATGTCGAGCCCGTTGCAGGAGGCGGATATGGAGCGGCTAGCGGCGCAGGAGAAGAGGTTGTATATGCTGTGAAATGGAGCTTTGGTTTATGAATACAATTGCGTGTTTTGTTGGCATTGTTTGTGGAGAGTGAAGCAGAGAACCTTAATGGGAGTGTTTCAAGATGATGAGCTATTTGTTTGAGCAAGATATCACCAACATTAGAGGTGATGTTCGGCATGACATCTCAGACGTACAGATACATCATACCTACCTAACATGTTAAGACTTCAAATTTACCCCAAGAAGATGTCAGGGCCGCTATGCAACAGACCCATATCCTGATCCGGCTCCAAGTGGAACAACATCTCATTCCCGGGATTGCCGAGCTCCCCCAGCGGTGGCATCCCCAGTGCCTGGATATACGCGTCAAACTCCTCCAGACTGTTGTCCTGGTGCGCTCTGTTCTTAGCCGCCATGACGGTCGTGTACTGCAGTGCGGCTTCGTAAAAGAGTTTGGACTGGCGGTACATCTTGGCCGTGGCTTCCGAGTGAAGCTGCGCTGTTTCGAGCGACTTGACGAAGCCTTCGAGTCGGGCAAGGTCGCTTGGGTCGCCAACTTCTATCGCATGACAGAATACCACAATAAAAGGCATGAAGGGGTTGTATAAAATAGTCCTGCAACCACGTGGCATCGGTTAGCAATAGTGGAAGTGAAAGTGAAAATAAACACGACGTCGTACCAGTTGACATAGATGTCAATGTGATGACCCTTGTCAAGGCCGATTGCTTCAGTGAACAGCTGGTGTTTTTCAAGCCCTGTTCTGGCAGTGCTGATGCATTCGGCGGAGAATATCGTCGATGAGCCATCATCGGGTGGCATGGCTTTGAGAATCAGGGTCAGAATCGAAAGAAACAGAACTTCCTCCGAGAAGAAGACGAGCTTCATGTGGCGACCGCTGGTCGTTGTCCATGAACTATTCGCCGTCGACTAATTCGAGATTCAGCATTTACAGTGTCCGAGAACCTTTGGCAAGAAGTGACCCACATTGTCATTCACGACGTCAACATAAAGGCTCCTCGTCTCAGCAGCGAGAGATTGGGCCCACGCCGTTCGGGACTCTTGGGGCCCAGACAGAGCAGCGGGGCTGTAGAGCATCTGATATACTCTTCCCTGGATACTGGACAACTTTATCCACCGGATCGTGCAGGAGTAGAATGGCTTCGAGTCGGCCGTCTCGAGGTCTGGGAGAGGCAGAGTGATGTCGGAGTCAGACACCGAAGATGACCGCCCAAGCCGGAGAGAGAGCCCCTTCTCGGCACTGTACAGGGACCAAAAGATCCATGACTTTTGTTTCCGAATCAGCGGCGTGTCATTCTTGCTGGCTGTCGGTCTGTGGTATCCCGCCGAGATGCACATCTGAAGGGCTGTCGTGACTAACGACCAGGCGGCTGAGGATTTGGAGGACCTGATACAGTGGTTGACCTACAGGGAATTAATTGAGGGAAACGGGGCCCAGCGAGGGAATTTTGGGTACAGGACTTACACCGACCAACAACGCTAAGCAGTAATCAACAGTGTTAGGCATATGAATGGGAAGCCGGGACAAGGCTGTTTCAAGGTTTGCTTCACACATAGCCATATGTTGGCGTAGGGTTTCTCGTTTTGAGCTGTCTTCTTCGAGGAGTGTGCTCCGAAGGAAAATGTCAATAAGGCCACCGTTGACGACGATGAAGTCGGCGGCGCTGAAGCCACCGCCTGGGAAGTAGACCTTTCGAATGTATCCAATAAAGTCCTCGGCCTTCATGTACATGTGGAACCCAACGGTCTCAAACTGCGGGTTTGCTGTGATGCCCCATGATTAGTACTCGACCTTATTTGAAGAGCCAGTGGAAGCGGGACATGTTAGGTACTTTTCATGAGTTGCAGGACACCCATCACAGACTCAATGGGGGGCATGGGGTTCTCGTCTAACGACAGAAAGGTTTTGGGATCTGGCCTCGCAAGCCGGAACGTAGTTTCGTGGCCACCAGACTCATTGTCTCGTGTCTCGACAAGCCGACGCAGAGCGTCAAGAGTCGTTGCCATCTCTGGAGAAACTGTTTCCAACGGTGCTGTAGTGACAGCCCGTGAAATGAGGCTATTGGCAAAAGCAGTGTGGGCCGAGAGCGACGATTCGCCTTTGAATCGGGCCTTCCAGACTGCCACAGAGCTTGTTGAGCATGGTGAAGGAGCCCCCAGGATTTGGTTTGTCACTTGTGACTGTCGAGGATTTACAGGGGCCTCCTGGGAAGTAACCGGCGGGGCCGCATTTCCCGTGGTGAGTCGGCTAAGCAACTTGACGATTTGGTTTGTCTGCTCTTGAATTGCATCAATTTTCTTTTCACTGCTATTGGTCAGCCGGCATCCCGAACGTTCTCCTGTCTACCTAGGTATCGAACCGAGACTTACTATTCGCCTGTAATATGGATCCGTTGCGTCTTGACAGTGGATCGTTTTCTGGGCTCATAGTTGCAAGACAACGCTGCCCTACAACAGTTCGCACAAGGTATTTTCCTATCACATGCAATCTTTGGCCGATAGAAGTTAGCTATGCACACCAAGGCCTCTTCGAAGCCCGGTAACTATTGTATTGCTTTACCTTTCGTTGGCGACATGATAAGCACTGAAGTATCGTTATGTCCACCGGGTTAGCTAATTCTTCAAGATGTTGGGGGCCGCGCCACATCTGCCAGGGTTGTCTTTACTGCCAGGAGATAGCTGATTGGTGTAATGGATTGCAATGGCACTTACCGCCAGACGAACAATCCGCTGCGAAGTGCCTCGCCCGGCACCGGAGGGGATTGGCCGGGCTTCGGTTTCGGATTCAGCACTCTCCCCTGAAGGACTCGATGCCATGGTAAGGCGTGTGATGCAGTAACACCAAAGTGGGACAATGGAAAATCGGACACTGAGGATGTGCGGTCCGAGATGGCATATATCACCTTTTTCACCGAAATCAGGAGGAAACTTCTAGGCTCCGGAGCCCGTGGACTTCCGGTCTCCGTTGACTTGGGAGAAGCCTGCGTGCGGACAAGCTGGGTGAAACATTCCATGTGTTAGGAGGTGTGGCACAAGCAGGGCTTGGTAAGTGGCTTAGCAAGAATATTATTAGGGCACCAACAGTGGAGGATCATGTATTTTAGTAGAAAGTTAGGGCCCTATATAGTCTCTTCTGAATTTATTACTTTTATAATTTACATTTAACTATTATCTTATAATCTAATACCCTAGCTTAAAGTTAACGACTTTATTATTTATTTTCGATATTGTGATATTCGACTAAATACTATATATATAAGCCGCTAATTTTGGCCGTTAAATATATACTAGTTAATTATTTAAATGAGTTATTTATTATAACTTTAATTATAAATTTATTATTAATTAATTAAATAAGGTTATTATATATGATTAATTAATAAGGAGTTTAAAGTTAAATAATTTTAATAATTCATTATTAACGGTAATAAAAACGGCTTTATTATTTAAAAGAACTTCGCTAAATTTACTTAAATTACTTTAGATTTTAATATTTTAGAAAATAATTATTAAAATAATTCTTTTATATTATTATATAAATATTTAAATAAAAGTTTAATTTAATAAGCCTTTATTTAATAATATATTTAATTCTTTAACTAAAACTACCCTGCTATCGAATCTTCTATTAGCCCCATTGATTTAATAAATAATAGTATTAACTTTATTAACTCCGCCGAACCTTAGTTAATATTATAATTTATTATTATCTAAAAATATTATTAAAAATAATCGTTTATTAATTTAATAGTATTATTATTATAAAATTCTTTTTAATTTTTAATATTGTTAAAGAACTATAGTAATATACTAAAGATTATATAGTTAGTTAAGGAGTAGACTTTTACTATATTTTATATATTATTAATTAGAGATTTCGGACTACTAAGATCCCTAAATAGACCATTTATTAACTTTAGTATAGTATATTATATTAAATATTATTTAATTAGCCCCTTTACGCCTTTAAGAATAAACTTTTATCAGTTTATATAATTATTAACTGCTCGTGGGGACTTAGGTCCTCGTGAGTAGGGGGGACGTAAGGGTCGAGTAGGTGGAGTAGTTAGTTTTAGCTACTTTATAGGCCTATATTTGATTTACGTTATAGGCTTTATAATATTATGTTAAAATACAGCTTTTGTTTGTGGATTTTACAGTGTATCTGAGCCCTGTAGAATACAGGGCCTCAGAGGCAATACAATGGCTTGGATTAGCAGTGCTTAGGTACCACGGTTGCCGGAACGGAACTCGGCCCCCTGAAGCAATCCGAAGTCCCGGAAAGCCGAACGCTAAGGCCAGTGCCCTGCAGCGGTCAAACGGT